>JABFPJ010001215.1:0-27655 GCA_022817425.1 Gryon sp. ZL-2020 | reverse complement strand
GTAAGAAATAAATACATCTGACACTTAGTTAAATTTACAGATTCAGACTGTATCAATTTTTTACATCTAAAAGTCATACTTAAATGTCTTAATGTAATACTTTTTAAGATGGCTTTTCTAGCAGTGTTATAATTATAAATTAACAATTATTATTAAAAGTATTTAGAGATATTCAAATATATATTCTTTTATCGATATTTTACGGAGTAATTTTTTGATTATTTAATTTAGTTATCATTTTTATTACATTATTTTACATAATTTACTATCTGTGATAGTAAATTGCTTTAAATCTATATAGAAAGTTGTTTATGATTATTACAAAATATGTACTGGAATTTTGAGTACGCTCAAAATATATTTTCCAAAATGAAATAGTACTTTTTGCATACATATTAATAAAAATCATTAATTTAGTAGTATTCATTATAATTTTGATGATGCTGTCACATATTTAAGACTTTTTTTTATTTTCGCTCTTTTAGTGTAAAAATTAGAAGAAAATAAAGTAACGGTCTATCTTTCATTTTGATTATAATTACGATTTGCAAGAGTATTTAAACAATCATCAATTGGATCTGAATAGAAAATGCTATAAATTGATCTAAAAGCGAGCGGTAAACGGAAAACTATTGATATTAAGTTATGAAACGTGAAAGTCGGGACGCAAGTCGGTTTGTGGACTTTATTTGCAACTGCATACGAAGTTAATTTGAAAGAGTGACACGATATTTCTTGGTATTCAACATCACATATTTATAGGCGGATAAATATCCAATAATTTCGTATCGGCTACCAAAGAGACTTTACTCAAACATTTGCATCTTTGAGCGGTTCTAGTAATAGAAAAAAAGAAAGCGAGGATGAAACTGTTATTTTATCAAGCGAATTTTAAGCGTTAAATAATTAACGCTAAATTACATAATAATTTATGTAATTATAATGTTTCTTTCATTTCTGTGAGCAAGTGTATTCTCTACTTTTCATCGAATTATATTTGTTTTGACACTCTTATCCTGCAGTAATTCAGTATAGTTTTATGGGCATTTTTTCTCGTTTATGCATTCTTCGTTGGATGAAGAAAATTAAATCGATCTTCTTACAAAAGAGCATGATTTACAAGACTAATAAAACTGTCTAAATAGACTCCATGTATTGTGTTTCTTATATTATAATATTCAGAATTTTGAGCTTCAAATACATCAAAAAACGTGATTTACAACTTACACTATCGTTGACGTAATATTAATATTATAAAATAGACAACATCATTAAAATGTTGTCATAAAAGTTAAATTCGTATTCGTATGTGAATATATTTCGATGATATAAAGTATTTCAATTTTTGAGTATTTACATAACGATTTATGTCAAACAAAACGATGCAATGACAAATGAATATAAGTTGGAGTGAGGATATAAAATATATGTACCACTGGAGAATGACGATTTGTACAGGCTTAAAAACGATGACAAACGCAAGATGCAAAAGAAAACTAAAAAGGACCAAGAGTGGCAGAAAGGACAAAAAGAATATGAAACGCATGAAGGTGTGAGCCTCGATGACAGTGTCAACACTCGCTGCATGTTTTAGCAATTACCAGACAGCTTTGTTTGTCTTTTTGACAATCTACCATACAACAATCACGTCAACAAAGTGAGCAGTTGAAATTTACCGTTGAAACTGAATTCAATGTTTCACACGCTTAGATATCATTAATTATAGCATTAATATCAATAATTTATAGTTTTATTGCTTTTATAGTTTTTTTAAAGAAATTTAAGAGATTTCTAAAGAAAAGTTAAGTAACATTTGTAAATCGTCAAAGTAAGAAATAATGCAAATAATAGAAAAAAGTGAAATATAAGTTTAGAAATAATCCTAGGGAACTTAATCCAAAACATTTGATCGCGATGACAGTTTTGTTTGGTCAAGTGAAGATGTGAGAACAAAAGAAGGCTTTTTTTACAGACACCTGGCGTTTTCCAAATGGTATGTTAAAGTGAAAAAATCATCATAACTACCTCCAAGATGTCAAAATATTTCTCATTAGTCATTTCAGCACTTCATTATGATCATTTAATTTGAAATATGTATTTTATCAAACAAAATTCTTCAGTTTTTTGCATTTTCTAAAAATATAGAAAAACATATTTAAAATATAAATACATGGTAAAAAGTATCTTTTCATGTTTTTGGTTCTTCGACTCTAATATTTAAAACTTCGCTTTTAAAACGTGTGAAATTTGCTAACATGATGCGATATTAAACGCCAGTGCAATGATTTTACTTTTGTAAACGATGAAAAAGTAGATGCCTATTCTCAGGAGCATAAGCCAATTAACGCGGATTACTTTATTTGCGAACTAATTGCCATGGAATAATTAGTTAATTATATTACAATTTTTGACTAATTCAAATAGTTTCTTTTTTTTAGATTTATGAACAAAAGATGAACTATTTCAATAATCATGACTCCATAGAGTCATGATTATTGCATTTATTTATTTCTACTATAGTAGAAATAAATCGAAATATACAATAGAAATTTAACGCAAAACTTAAATGGGAACCTGAAGTCTTCACGAAGTACTAACAAAAGAATACAAAATTTGTTTTTATTTTTTTTTTATAATTATGAATTATTTAATAATGAAATAAATCAAATTATAATTGATATAACTAAATTTTGATTATTTTAACCTAATATTTTATAAATTTCAACAATTTTTTAGCTATTTCAACTAAAATTATTTCTGAGTGTATGTAGGTATTGGCGAGGAAATCGTTATTATTATACTTATATGAAGTTGATACAAATACTCAGAAGACTTTATTTATATTGAAGAATTGAATATAAATGTTAACAGATAGGCGTGATTTTATTCAGTTGAAGTAAAAATGAAATCTGATATTTTATCATTTTTCTGTTGTGTTATCAGTTGTATTAAATACAATTACAGTAGTGAATTGCAGTATTGAATTATATAGTGCTAACTTGTGCAGTGTATTCACGTCAACAAATTTATTACATTTACTTAAGAAAACCACTTGATTACACTTTGAGTAGTTCAAAGTAAGTAAAGTAGTTCGGATCTTTGATTAATTTAAAGTAAGTATAATTAGTATGTATTTGCTATTTAAGATGCATTTAATCATTGCTAATTAAACGTAAACGTTGCATTGAGCTGAAAATTATAAGTAATACTTTCAAAATTTACAGAAACTGATGTTTTAATTCTATTTAAAATATTACCATTTTACATTTGAAATAATTTTTGTTTGACTTTTAATTTGATATTTATTAACATTTTTCAGACATTTTATATAATAGAATTGAAAAATAGAAGTAAACTGTCTCCGTTTAATTTAATAATTTATAAAATGTACAATTTATGTCAAGATTGTTTATTTAAATGAGAAAATCTTATTTACTAAATTAAAAATCTATATTAAACACAAATCTAATATTCTTAACCCCTTTTACTACGCTACCGTTTAGTCACCTACATATCACTGTCGATACTGATATGCAATTAATCTTCATTAAAGCAACTATACATTACTGCAAGAAAATTGAATTAAAACAATTAGAATAACATAATTTTAAGTAATTTTTTAGAAAAATCAATTAAAAAATTACTTTCCCGTACAAATAAAAAATGTTGATAGAATTCTTGTATAAATAATGATTCCAACACTGCACAAAAAATTTAATAAATAATATTCAACTTTTAAATAAATTTTACTCACCTTTCAATAATGCAAGGACGAGAGCAAGATTTTGCGCAAAAATGCTCTACTTTTCAGTAAAAAAAATTAAACTTTCATGAAAAAATTTTTTAATAATTAATAATTTTGCCTGAATTACTAAAAGTTGCATACAATTTATTGAAATTGTCTCGCTGTCAACATATTTTTTAACTGAAATTGATTATGATACTACACGGAAAAAACAAAATATCAATTTTTCCTATTTTCTCTGGCAGAGCGACCCCAGCGGGATGAAAATTCATAAAAACTCAAATATAAAGTGGGCATTTTTTAAATGTTTTTATTGAAAACTTACAAAATAAATAGGAAAAATTCATATTTTCGTTTTTTGCGGGTATAAGAAATGTTAAAAATGTTTTAATAAAATATATTTAGCACAAAAAACAAGTTTTTTTATACTTGGCCAGAGACACTACCGTGTCTCTTGATAAAATCTTTTTAATCGAAAAATAAAAACAGGTCTGCGGTTGTTGTAGCATGACACTGCAATTAAGTTTACCAACAAAAAGAAATGCTGTAATAGTATATTACATAACAAGAGAGATGAAATCCGTTTTCCGGATTTCTGATTTTCGTAAAAATGCCGTTTTCCGAAAACTCCCTAAAGAGGAAAAGGGCACTTTCTCTCCCCGATTGACGAAAAGTACCATTTATATGTTCGTAATGTACACAAAATTTATTTACATGTATTATTCAATTTTTAGTTGCAATTTTTGAAAAACTAAAAAAAATTCTAACAATATTAAAATGATAACGCAATTGTTCTATAAATAACACTTCCATTTTGTACTTAATATTTGTGTAAAAATAATAATGAATTTTAGAGATAAAAAATTCATTTATGCAAGTTTAAGTTTGCTATTTATTATTATTGTTTTTATTTATACATTATTCTTTATATTACACTAACAGTGATGAAAAAATTATCATCACTGTTCATATATCATCACTATATGAACATATATAATATAGGAAGTTTTTGTTAATTTCTTATCAATAATCTTATTGCATAAGTGTTATCACATCGTCAGTAAGAATGTATAATATAATAATAGTGAATCAAATCTTTACGCTGTATTGTTATATACGTTTTTGCAAACATTTGAGACACGTTAAGCATTGCGACGATGTAATAATATCGAAATAGTGACGTATTTGTATATTAAAACATACTAGGAATAAATAAAATTCGCAAGCAAGCGACACTTTGAATTTTTATTTCTGTTTAGTATTTAATTCTGAATGAATATTCAAGAAAAAACTCAAAAGAGTACAGTTGAAATTAATGCTTTCAGTTTACACAAACTTCGCAGAAACATGCACCCGTAAAATAAAATAATGACATATCAGACTACTTGTCGAAATATATCTGCGAATTTTCGAAAATATAATATGTAACAAAATATGTTTTCAAAAAATATTTTTTGTATAATATGTTTTTAAAATATTTTAAAATTTATATAATATGTTTTTAAAAAATATTCTTAAAAAATGAAATAAGTTTACACTTTATTTTTAAGATTTCTTTTGATTAAAAGTGATGGATTAAAAACTCAGACAATTGTTTTACTATATTATATAGTAATGTAGGGATAACACTTTTCCAATATCATTTATAAAATTGTAATGCTTATCTAGCTGAATCTAACTATATATTACTTATTATATAATTTTTTCCGATACAATTATATAATAATGAACTTATTCAAGGTTGCTACCTGCTTTGTTCAGATCTTATCATTTGAGGATTTTTTGTCATAAGTAACTGCATATATGAAAATTGATTAGTTACACTGCACTCTTTGAGATTTTATTATTTATTGAAGTTTGACAAGTTTTAAGACTTTTGAATTTAACAAACCAATAATTTATTCAAATAATTCATTATAATTTTATTCCATTATTTTTCCCCATGTAGATAAAGTCTTTCATGTTTGAATATCGAAAATTTTTCACGCTCATTAGAAAGATTTTATCTCTTAAAAAGGGTGATATCCGTCGGTTTATCACTTCAAAGTAACATATGAGTTTGACTCTGCTTCAGAATGCAAATTTCAGTAAAAATAAATAACATATATTATTGCTTAATTGTATTTATTCAAAATTAAACTCCTAAGATTTCGTGACCTTAGTAAAAGTATAATTTTACAAAATTAAATACTTATGGGCACAGTGCAAAAAAGTGAAAAAAATACATTATGCACTGTATTATATTCTATTAACGTAATCCATTTAATTTTACATACTTTTTTACCAATCTTCTTTTTTCTTCATTACTGTAAAACTTGTATAGGTTTGAACATCATTATCTTATACTTTTACGTGATTGATAATCCTGACAATTATTATGAAATTACATGATTGATACAATAAGCGATTAAGTGGAAAATGAAGTGCAATTGATTAATACATAAAAGCAACAAATGCTTAAATGCGCAAATTAAAAAATAAACTATAAAAATTAACAAAAAGCTCAAAATGAGCATATTTTTCGATTCTATTATATTTCTAAATATATTTGAAAAATGTAAAAACGAATTTTTTTTCTTGGTTACAAGATGACAAAATGTAAAAGTGAATTACAAATTCAATGCATTTTTCCGAAAGATGTTTAATTTGTATGCGAATCTATTTTATTGTTTCAAAGAACTTGGTAGACAAGCGTTTATATGAATGAGAATGTTCCCCCCCAAAGATGTGACGACAGTAGAAGAGCGATCGTATACAGACTACGTTTACAATCCTTTATCAACAACGGACACGTGTACAACTTCACGAATTGCCGAGGAAGAAGTGCATTGTAAATCGAAACATTCAATACATACAAAAGCGTGCGAGAAATTTGACATAGACGACACAATGGCGGAAGAAGGGTCCAAAAAAATGCAGTTTGTCGCTGCTGCGGCAGGTGAGAACTTGCATTACATAAAGCTCAGCTTACAATATTAAGCTTTGTAAACACGATTACACATTTATACATTTTTTTTAATGTTCATTTATCATTTCATAAACTGATGTTGTTTCATTAGTAAGAGTAAGAATTTTTTCGCAAAAATAATAAAATGTTACACAATTTCTTGCGGTTTAATATTAAAATTTGATTTTGAAAGAAATTAAATGTTATTTTTTTTTAATATCGCAGGTTAGTAATCTTTTTCATTTTATTGAATGATTTCTGTCACATATGTACATTACAATGATTTTGCAATAAAAATTAAGGATACTTGGATGTTTATCGGAATCTTTGATACGATTAAAGATATCTCATTTGTCAAAATATTTTTCTTTTATGGCCATATATATGACATGTATTAACATACTGAACTCAAGTAGAACATTATAAACCTGTTCATGCATAAGATGGCCTGCTTTTGATGTACTTATAGATTCAAATAGAGTTGAAACATTTGAAAGGGTCTTATTTATTAAAAGAAGAAAAACGTATTTAGTTTTAATTGAAAGTTATTTATTTCATTTGCAACGAATGATTCGTGTATTTATTTCTTTATTTATACATTTGCAGTTGTCTCGATTCAACTGTACAACCGTTATTAAACTTCCGGCAAGACAGTAATTTTTTTATTAGCGAATCGTATATATTGCACTAAGTTGGTGATTATTCATCATAACGTCTGCATGTTAAATATTAAAACTATATATTAAAAAAACTGCAAGAGTGAATAATATTTATCGCAATATTTAATTATTGCGTATTTATAATGTAATATTTCTAAAAAACAAAACGTTCATTTGAAAGCGGAAATATAAATCATAGATTTTCGATTATTGAAAATACTTGACACTGATGAAAACATGACATGATAAAAATTATTAACTTCAGAGGAACTTTCTTTTAATTTACAAAATTATATTTTTTTATAATTTTGTTTTTGGTCAATTTACTTTATTATTATTTTTATTTATGAATACATAAAATATGATTAGATATTATATTTTCTAAACTCAAAAATGGTACAGTATTGTTGAACATTTATTCTTTCAGCTAATTTGGCTATTGTCGCGTGTGGAACAGTATTAGGCTGGACTAGTCCTGTGACTCCAAAATTATTGCAGAATCCACCGTCTGAGGATAATTTATTAGGAAGACCGATACTGAAAGAAGAAAATTCATGGATCATCGGTATGGTTTCTTTAGGAGCTATAGTAGGTAGTTTTGCGGGAGGATATCTTGGGGAAAAGTTAGTATTGCCTTTAACCATTAAAAAATATTATTTGCTTATAAGCAAACTTATTATTTCTCAAAGTTTCTTGTGATAAGTTTTAAGAATCAGTGTCAGAAATTATATGAAATATATTATTTTGTAAAATTAATACACTTATTGTAATCCAAATTTCCAGAATAGGACGAAAAAAAGCTATTTTGTTTTCGGCATTACCATTTATAATTGCCTGGATACTTATAGCTACCGGATATAACATTTACCAAATCTATGTTGCGCGATTTATTTCCGGATTTGCATTAGCTATCGACTTTGCCGTTGTGCCTATGTATTGTGGAGAAATTGCCGAAGTATAAACAAATTATTTAATTAACAAAATAAAAGATACTAGGGAATTGAACTGGAATTAAATATTATTTAAGGAAGTCGAATGGATTTTATATAATATAGATTATTTTTTTAGATTTCCATAAGAGGCACTTTAGGTTCCTTTTTGCAATTGTTCATTACCTTTGGATTACTGTACATCTACGTTATTGGGCCATACGTAACATACACAGTAATATGGATTGTTTGTCTGATTATACCGATTGTATTCGTCTTAGCATTTATAAGAATGCCCGAATCACCATACTACTTACTTGCAAAAGGTGGACGAAAAAACAGAGAAGAGGCTATTCAAGCTCTTGCTTTCTTAAGAAGTAAAAGTAAAGAAGCAGTAGAAGAAGAAGCCAATCAAATACAGGTCAAATTATTTTGAAAAAAATCAATAAAATATAAAGGTATCTTATGCAAATAGAGAGTAAAAAGAAGTTTCATTCCCTTTTAAGTGGAAAAAATGTTTTTTCTCTCCAAAAACATAAACATTGTTTTGATGGAAATTCGTAAATTTTGTATGCTTAGAGCATAAAATATTTTATTATTTATAGTATTTATTATATATTAATAAAAAATGTATATTGAACAAATATTATTTGATTATTTTCAGGCAATAGTTGATGAGGCATTTAATACGGAAGTCAAAATGACAGATTTGTTTACGAACAAAGCAAATTGCAAAGCACTGATATTCACATGTGCTATGGTTAGTTTTCAGCAATTGACGGGTATAAATGTCGTTCTTATGTCTGCGGAAGATATTTTTGAGAATGCTGGATCAGCGATACCTGCTGCTATATCAACTATAATCATCGGTATTGTTCAGACAATAGCATCTGGCATAACACCAATTGTCGTTGATAGACTTGGTAGACGCATTTTATTAATTGCTTCGGGAACTGGAGCAGCATTGACAACGGTAACTTTTATGTGCAGTTAATTATGTTTCCAGGAATCATTTCGTCAGGGATACATTTCACGCATCTGCAAATTAACCAAATTTAAGGTATCACTGCATATTTTTCATTCTTGTACAATTGAGAAAAATGCAAATTTGCCAAAAATTTGTTCCAAAATATGTCTTCATATTCATTATTCATGTTCATTTTCTAGGCTAATAGTCAATTATTACTATTATACTTTCAGCAAATAATTTGTGTTTCATTTTAGGGTGCCTTAGGAATTTTCTTCTATCTGAAAAATGTAACTCTATCGGATGTCTCAGTGATAGCGTGGCTACCCGTGATTTCTTTAGCGATTTTTATTTTTCTGTACAGTATTGGTTGGGGCCCATTACCTTGGGCGGTAATGGGAGAAATGTTTGCACCCGAGGTTAAAGGAAAAGCCTCAGGTATTACTGTATGCGTCTGTTGGCTGTTGTCTTTTTTGATAACAACATTCTTCGGCAATATTAAGGATGCTTTTGGATTTCATTCGGCATTTTGGATTTTCACTGTATGTTGTATTGTGAGCGTACTTTTTACTGTTTTTATTTTACCTGAAACCAAAGGTAAATCTTTAAGAGAAATACAAGATGAATTAAGTGGTATACCTTCTTCGCCAAAAGATAAGAAAAATTCTTATTCGATATCAAAGTAATTTATTATATTTAATAGTTGTAAAAATAATAAAGTGAACAAAATGAAAAAGATTGTACTAAAGTTATTAATTTAATATGCAATTCGCAAAATGACTGTTTATTATTAATGTAATTTGAATTAATTAAGTAACTGTAACTTTATAAAGAAAGTTAAAAATGTTAAACTTTAGCATATTCAAATACTTATTTGTATCTGTTATACATTTTTTTTAAATAAGACAAACAAGAACAAAATATATCATCACAGATTTTATTTCAAACAATACATGAATAATCTTATCTTATAATAATACAAAAAATTCAATCATTGGTACAATGTAACTTACAGGGCAGTATCTTATAATCTATACAAAATTATACATATACTTATATGTTTATTTTTATAACGTTAAACATATAAAACGTAAATTCAAAGCTATAATTTAAATAACCTGCATAGTAAAATGAGCTTATGCACTATGTGTAGAAAAACTTAACTGAATTTTGTAGATAAACAATCAGTCTTAACATGCTTGTAGAAAATAACCAAAGTAACATTTTACTGTCGCTAACAAATAACATATACATGCGCATATACATAATAATTATTTATTATTTAACCGTGCATAAAATGTAAACTTTTTTTAATCTTTTTATATAAAAATGTTACTTTATTAATTGTAAAAGTTTATATTGTTTCAACATATGGCTAAGTACACTTGTGTTTCGAAAAGAGGTAGGCACAGTGTTCAGAACAATTTGGTTTTACATTTTATTATACAAATATAAATTTTTGAAAGTGTATAAAAATAATTGCATTAAAATTATTTACAAAAAATAAAAATACATACGCAGTAAAATATACTCAAATATTAGTTATAAATAGTTAATCTTATTGTTAAAATATTAAATTTAATTGCAAAAATGTATAAAAAGTATTTACATGACAAAATACATTGAAATTTAATTTATAATTATAAATTGGTATATATACGTATTGTAAGTATAAAACAGATCTAGAAAATGTCTAATCATATTATATCGAGAAATGTTTAAAATTTGCTCTACATTAAATATAAAAATTAATATCTAATTGCTGATGTACAAAAATGTATCATAAAAGAATTCTTATTTTTGTGTCTTTTTACACTTCTTGTTTTGTGATGGAATTTGCGTGCCTTTTGAGTTGCGACTGCTAATTAGTTCATAAATGTTTTGATTAGCTTCTTCCATTTCTAAAATATCAAGCGGTAACGATGTTTGTGTGGCTATTTCCCGTGCGCTCGTTTGTCCATCGCTCTGCATAATCCTGATTAATTCCGGACAATAAGACGTTAGAGTTGATGCCAATTCATTTATCGCCAACACTTTATAAGACTCTTTTAATTCCTCTTCGTTATCCGGTTTAATATCTCCGGACGATGACTTCTGCAATAGTTGTTTCAGCACAGTCTCATCTAATAAATACTTACTCTTTTGGCTCTCATGGCTTTTTGTACTTCGATTACTTGTTTTACTTCTGCATCTGGGAAAAAATTGGTTACTTAAAATAACAATACTAAATTAACAAACAAGAATAAGCAATTTCTCAACATAACAAAATCTCAATTTTACCGTTCTTCTTGTCCTTCCGGCGATGGTAACATTTTAGTATCTTCTTCCGGTTCGCTGTCTTCATTATCAGAATGTATTTTATTCTTCTGTGAAATTGCCGCCTCAACGTCTATGTCTTTGTTGTTCTCTTTCTCATCGCTGCTCGAATTGTCATCGCTGTCACAATTGTACAACATTGCGCGAGCTCCTTTATCATCGAGCATTTTGGCAATAAGGATTTGTTCGTCTAAACCATCTCCAATGGCAGTTCGACGCTTCATGTTTGGCATTGGTAATGCCAAGTTTGATGCACCGCCTATCATAAGTGCAGATAATATTTGTGTACCAGCTTGACTTCCTTGAGAGGTGTTGCTTCCGCGACGGAATAAACGACCAGCCTTTTCCAAATGTGAAATGTCGCCGACTTTTTTACGTCGATTTCGATGAACCTTCAACAATTCAAAACCAAATTTTTTTAATATAAAAATATTCAAACAAAAATAATTGTTGTTTCTATTATATCTTTAAAAAGATTATCTTTTACCTGATTTCTTGTAGACACTACTTTACGCGTAGTCGTAAGTTCGGCAATTTTAACGGACAGTTGAGAATCAAAAGAATTTCGTCGCGATTCAACAGACACACGACGTACACTGAATGAAATTTCCGAGTCAATAGAATTACGTCGATTACTGGAAACCGACCCAGTTGGAACACCAGCTAAAGCATCACGACGCATCACTAATTTCGGTAGCGCCGCAGCCCAAGTTGAACTGAAGTCTTGTGAAGACACAGAATTGAGATCAATGTTGAGACCCACAGGGTCTTTGTGAGTGTTGCGAAAACTTATCGACAAACGACCATCGTCATTAAAGATCTTTCGCTTTGCAAATGCTTGAGCTATTACTTTGTGTTTCTTTAGTTTTATTGGTTCTTCTGATTTCTCGCACCTTGATATTCTGTAAAAGTTAATTAACTGTCAAAATATATTGTTTCCTAATTTATTATATAATTTTATAAATAACCATCGATTGATACCTTCTTATAAATCTCATCCACGTGTCAACCGTAGAACTGGTCCATACCCACGAAGACATTAAAACACCGGCAAAAAATGGAGCTAACAAATGTAATTGCAATTTTGCAATACTTGGACGAAATTCCATTTTACATTCCGTTATATCCGTATATTTTTTAGTTACCGAACATCTAAAATGTATTCATAGCATAGATCATTAATTTAATGATTATGTACAACGTAAATATATTAGCCAAAAATCTTTACATTCTATGCCAAGAAATATAAAATATACTAACAACAAATAATCTTCGAAACTTTGTTTCCACTTCCATGAATTCTGAAACTCGTAAATATGGCAGTAAACTGTAACAACAACTGCTGCGCATGAAAATACAAAATACAATCCCATTCTCACAATTGTAGTTTGAATTTTGGTACTTGCTCGTTCAGATATTATTTCTTGACTACTTATCTTAAGTCCAATCAAAGTGATTAGAACTGAAATCAAAAGTTACAATAAAATAACATATAATTATTGTACAATCATCAAGAAGTAATCATCGTAATTGTACCTCTAAAAAGAAAATAGTTGCCAACCAAAGTAGCGGTTGATAAAGGCACAAGTAGAAACCATATTCTGGCATTATAATTAATGTAACCGACGAAGCAAATCCCAGTCATACTATCGCCATCTACCTCGGCAATTGCCATTACTACGACAGCTAAAGCCAACGGCAAACACCAAGCGATTAAATGAAAATAGGCACCCTTTTTGTCGATTCGATCTTGAATTTTGCCAATCGCTTGAAAACTCATATGCCAAGCATAAGCGAGTATGACAAACCATACCATTGCTGCTATTAGCGATACATATACCAGCATAAAAACTGTCGCACATGATATGTTACCTCCACTGAAAGTAATTATTTTCAAAATATAACAAAATATTTTGAAATATATAAATATAAACTTAAAAAGTATAATATTCTATTTTATATTTTTTTAATTTATCCATTAAAAAATTAAACTCACGTTGGACCACTAGTTTTAAGAGTTCCATCTTTACGACAAATTATATTATGTCTACTGTCTTCTGCGAAAAATTGAACAGACCAACCGATACAGTGCATAATAAAACAACAATTGATATAAAATATAATCACAGCTGGATATCTGTTGGCGTTTTTCCAATCGATTAAAAAGGTCATCTGAAATAAACAAAATGTTAATTTTAAAGAGTTGATATATACTCTGAAAAAATGCAACAAATATATGTATGAAACAATATCGTGTGAAAGTAAATCCCACCGTTGTAAAGAGATTAAAGAAGAAACAAATGCCAGCAGACCATCGTATAAATGATTGTATTTGTGACTGTTCCTCGCTGGTATAATAAAGCGGATCATTGCAAGACACACCGCAGCCGTCAACATCCTCAAAATAAGCAAGCGAATCGTCAGTAGGAACTAAAGGTGTCGGGCATCGGCCACTGATATTAAAATTGAGCTCTTTCTTGTTGCATTGTTTCTCTTTAAGTCGTTCTTGGGACGGAAATAATTTTGTATTTTCACATCTGATAAAACTCGGCCAGAGACTGTGATTGAATAACATTCGACACGAATTCGAAACCTTTTTACACATCTCATGCGACGGCATGTCAGTTGTATCGTTAATACACTTTGGCATGAATATTGAACACAGAAAAGGATGAACATCGGACCAACACTTTGGTATGTGCATTAGACTCTCTAAAAAGTACAATCGTTCCTGCAATCATTCAATTTCAATAATTATTCAATTATTTATTATTAATCGTTTTTTATTTCATTTTTTAAAAAATACTTAATTATTTATATAATATTTTCAACATAATGATACGTAATTTTGCATTATCATAATAATGTAGAAAAATAAGGTTTAAATTTAAAGATTAAGTACAAACTTCGATATTGTCTTGAGTCATATAATCGGGTAGAAAATCCAGTGTCGTTGTGGTGTATGGTAATTTAACACCCATACAAGTGGTGTTTCGCATTTGAACACACTTTGCTGGCCGACGACAGTCGTAAGCATCTGCTGGCGATCCCCCGCCATCATACATATAAGGATCTTTAATTCTTGCCCTCAGTCCTCCTAAGTCATTTGTATTTCGTCGTGTTTTAGTCGTTCCATTATTGCCACTTATAAAATGTTCCGTTTGCTCACATTTTACACAAATAGTTACACAAAGTATCAAAAATAAACTGTACATCTGCAAAACAACATATCAATTAATAATAATAATTATACATAAATAATCTTATAAATATAATTAATTAACAACAATTGTTTAACTATTTAAAAGTAAGTACTTTATACTAATTATTAATTAATATATTTAATTATGTATTTGTTTTTGAATTTAAGTCTCATTTTGTTTATGCTCTTTTTTTAATTTTGGAGCAAAAATGTAATTTATAAAGTACTTTGTGTGTATATATGTATACTGTTTTGAATAAGTGAAACAAAGAAAAGAACGAAGTAAGAAAGGAAAAAAGTGTCTGTAAGGTATTTTAATATGTAAAATAACCTCAAGAATAAAAGCGTACCTTAAATTTTGCTGTCGTTGAAGATTCTGGACGAAATTGGTCGCGTCGTTTTTAGAATAAAGCGTAGTCAATTGTTGTCGGTGGAAAGTGCAGGTCCGTCCGGCAGCATCCCGTGTGTCGGGATTTGTCGGTCGGCTCGAGGCCACACAAACTCTGCTGGCCTGATGTGTTCGTGGCTCGCTCTGCCATCGGATAGGGACCACCCACGAACTCCGTCTCGGTTTTGTCCCCGACCCTTCTTCCCTTTAGGATCTCACAAGTCTACCAATACGCGTTTCCTTTTACCATAAAGATACATTGGTAAAAAAAGAACAAAAAACATAAATGGATTTGAGAAGAATCTAAAAAGAAAAATGCACTTTTTTTAATTTCATGATGCGCACATTTTAAATTCAATACCAAATGCCGGGCTGATTAGTGCGCTCGCGCGAAAAATCAATTTTTTTGTGTTCAAATTTGACTGATCGATCACCGGCTTTAATTATTGCTGCTTCGATCAAGTAGAAAATGACTTCACCAACGGATAATAAACATGCGGGACATTTTAAATATTAATCTATATTTATTTATTATTTCTTATTGCTTTTTTACTTTTTAATCTCCTGAGAAGATTGAATTTAAAGCAAAATAAATATACAATTAATTTAATTACTTTAACGATCAATATAATGATAAAAAATTATCTACATTTGCAATGCCATCTTTTTGTTTTCCTGTGAAACTTTAAAATGTTAGGTTAGATCTGTGTGAATATAAAAAACGATATGCTTTTTGACAGATGTTGACATTACAAACGTCACAGTAACAAAGTGACATTGTAAGTTGCAACAATCAATCAATCGACAAAATAAAAAAATCAATTTCGTCAATTTGATATGTGAATAATGAAAATTATGTGAATTATTTGTAAAATGTTTGCTTTCCGAGATATTATGATTCGGCATTGAAAATTTCGTCATTTTTTTAATAATAAAAAACATTTATTCTAACCAAAAGCTTGCCATGTAAATGGAAAATTTTCTTTACATTTTACATCGTCGAATGATTTGAATGACAAAAATTATTTGTCATTTTAATTTGACCGAAAATGTTCTTTCGTAGGTGAGTTTATGTAGTATAAATATATCGATGTTCCTTAGCAGCTTTGTTGTAACTTTTTAAATTAATTTATTTTATTGTAACTTTTGATCCATCCGAGAAACTACTATATCTTTGTGTCAAAATTGTAAAACATTGCATCTCTACAATTTTCATAATATTTTAACTAGATTTCTACTTAATCTGAAGTAATAGAAAAATATCATTTGAACAAAAAAAAGTAGATTTATAACAAAAACAATAATAATAGATAAAGTCAGTGAGTAATAATTAAAAAATTCCACTTTATCATCATAGTTGTTACATTGTCGAAGTAATAATAAATTATTAAAACCTTTTTTATTTACAGAGCAATGTATTCCATTTTATATTTAACGTTGTATGTACTTATTTTTGGAAATTGTGTTGGCGAGTATTCGAGTTGGGACAGTAATATCCAAAATATTTGTCCGAATATTTATGCAAAAGTATTTACAAGTTACATTCCAAATGGAACGTTAGCTTATATCAAGTTTACAAAACAATCGGAATTAGTTGATAAAAAGGATTGTATCATACAATGTTGCATTAAAGATGACTGCAATGTTGTCTTTTTTGTTAACAATAGCTGTTATCATGTACAATGTACTACAACCGACATATGCTTGCCAGTTTATCAACCGAACTTGGTAAACAATAATCCGCCAAGTATGGTGCTTATCAAGCCGGTTGACGAGACCGAAAATTGGAACGATTTCTTGCAGCCAAATCGTGATTTATCGTAAGATCTTGTTCTATTTTAAATTTAAGTAATTATTATATGATTTATAGTTTTAAGATCCAAATAATAAAAAATAATCATTGAAATATAAAGCGTTACTTAAAAAAATGTGTTACAGTCAAGATAGTACAATGTTTCAATCTCGAGAAACGAACTGCGATTTTACAGCATCAGATTGTGCAGAAAATGAAGTTTGCATACAACATAGTGAAGACACTAATGTAGGTACTTGTCAGTGTTCTCTTGGATATGCTAAAAACATTGCAGGTTTGCATTCATTATATAATAATAAAAGTATTCTAATTATATATTTTATTATTATTGATTATTTTTTAAAGGTATTTGTACACCAATACAAGACGTAGAAAATGCTGATTTAAAAGTAACCCCAGAAATGTTAGAAATGAATATGGCTAAAGAATCAGCAACTTCGGCCAAGCCGACGATCAAAAAGTTACTAGTATCAGCTGTGTCCAAAGAAGTACGACTGCCAGAAAATGCCGTGACTTTGTCAGCATTTACGGTACCAGCGGATAATGAGAATGAACATTACAATTATGCGTGGAGTTTACTTAGTCAACCAGAGGGTCACACCGGAACAATGACAGATCAGAATCGAATGACGGTTAAACTGTCAAATTTGTCTGAGGGATTATACAAATTCAAAGTCACTGTCAGCAGTCATAATGCCTGCGGAGAAGCGTATGCAAATGTCAGCGTTTTACCACGTAAGATAATTGCATTTCTTGTGACATGAATTTTGATATTTGTTGATAGATATTGTATAAATCTCGTTTAAAAATAATGATTTGATATAAAAATTGTACATTTTTCAGCAAAGCGACTAAATCAGGCACCAATAGCAATAATAACTCCGGCATCGCAAGTAGTGAAACTACCAAACACTGGCGCAGTATTGGACGGTTCATCGAGTACTGATGATGACAAAATTATTTCATATCATTGGGAACTACAACAAGGCCCAATTGGTTATCAGCCAAACTTAGTTGATACTCCGACACTGCAACTTAACAATCTTATTGCTGGGAATTATACTTTTAAGTAAATATAAATAATATCATTCATATTATACATTATTATATTATAATACATTTTGAGCATATTTTTAATAAGCTTAAAGCAATTACTTTATTATATTTATATCGCATTTTATAGATTAAAAGTCGAAGATTCAGATCATGTATTCAATTCAACAATGGCAAATATTACTGTGCTGAAAGTAATTGATTATCCTCCAAGTGCGAACGCTGGACAAGATATTATAATATATTTGCCGCAAAATACATTGACATTAAATGGCAATCTTAGTACTGATGATCGTCGTATTGCCAGTTGGGAATGGACTAAAAGTCCATCGGATCAGAATAAAGCTGTAGATATGCAAAATACGCGAACGCCTTATTTGCATTTATCCAATTTAGAAGAAGGCATGTACACGTTTGTACTTAAAGTCACGGATGATTCGGAACAGTCGTCGACAGCTGAGGTGCACGTATTTGTCAAACCACCGACTAACAAGCCTCCAACAGGTTAATTGAAATTAAATATTATTTATTAAATTTTCTTTTTTGAGTTATTTTAAAAGTCTATTTCGTTTATTTCAGCCAATGCTGGAGCAAATATTACTATTGCTTTACCGGAAACACAATCAGTATTAAATGGTAGTCAAAGTAAAGGTGATGTAAAAATAGTTTCCTATCACTGGGAACAATTAAGGTAATTAATTGTCAAAAGTAAAAAGTTAATTAATCAGTTGATATTTATAATAAGAATTAATTAACACTTGTTATTTCTAGTGGGCCAAGTAGTGCTAAATTGAATGCTGCTAATGAGTCTGTTACAAATGTGACGCAATTAACGAAAGGCGATTATATTTTTAAATTAACAGTGGTTGATGAAAATGATAACAAAGCATCAGATATTGTGCAAATTAAAGTTACACAAAGTATTGCAATTTTTTATCTTTAAAAAGTATATATATCATTTATGCAGAATATTAATTTAAACTTTTTATAGATAAAAATATACCACCTAAAGCAAACGCCGGAGGAGATCAGACTATAACTTTGCCAGTTACTACATTAATTATCAATGGTTCACAATCAAGTGATGACTTAGGTATAACTCAATGGTTGTGGACACGTGATCCTTCTAGTCTTGCAATGGGAAATATTATTGAAGGAACGAACAAGTCCTCTGTATTAATAGTTAGTAACTTATGCTGACTCAGTCTATTGATTTAATAATCATTACTGATTTTAATAATTATGCTTATTTAATAATTTTAGTTAACGGATATTGTTCCTGGTAGATATGTCTTTACGTTAAAAGTTTTTGATGAACAGCATCTTAGTAGTGAAGATACAGTTTCTGTGATAGTTAAACCTGGTAATATTTTGAACATCTTTTTTTAATATTTACGTCATTATGTTTTTAATAATAAATAACTTGTTTAATATTACTTTAAATAATATTTTAATATACAAATATTAAAACAAATAATTTAACTATTATATTTATATTCAGATCCACAATTGATGAATTTAGTCGAATTGACTTTGAATATCGAAGTTCATCTTCTAACGGAATCCCAAAAAAATTCACTTATTGTCAAGTTGCAAATGTTGTTACGAGATGAAGCAACAATAATCGTACGCAACTTAAAAGCGGAACCACGCACAGAACGAGTTGTCTTATCGTTTTATGTTGAAAAGAAGGGAGAAAAAACTTCGATACCAGGATCCGAAGTGGTAAAAAAATTACGTGAAAAATTACGACAAGATTCCGGTATTTTGCAGTTATCAGTTGCTCGAATCGATACTGCTGTTTGTCAGAATAATTGTTCAGGTAAATTAATTGATTAAACAAATGTTGGAATTTATTTATTTTTGTATAATTAAGTTTGAAATAACATTGAATTTAAATTCTTTCGTATGATGATTAGGACATGGAGTTTGTGACGAAGAATCAAGACAGTGTATGTGCGAGGCTTTTTGGATGCAAAATTTAATAGAAAAGCACTTTGGTAATGGCGAAGCAAATTGTGGTAAGAATTTAGAAAATATAAATAAAAAGATGATAATTCAAACAATATTTGTGTTTATTTAATGCAAAAAATTATTTTAGATTGGAGCATTTTATACGTTGTTATTGCTCTGCTGTCTCTGATTGTTTGTTGGATTGGTTTGGTTTGGGGATTAATATGTCTTTGTCAAATGATTTGTTCTGGTAAACGACGAGAATCAAGATCAAAGAAAAAACTCGCACGATATTCATTACTGCAAGGAGATCCAGAAGATGATAGCAGTGCATGTAAGTTATGACTTATTTATGAATGATGAATAAATAGAACTTGATAACTGAATAATTATTTTATTATAATGATACTTTTTTAATTTAGATTCGTCCAATAAAATGGTTTTAACAGAAACTGATAGCGATTCTGATGATGTTTTATTCGAGCATCGAAAAGGAAAATTAAATGGTCATGTAAAAAATGGAAAGACTAGAAATGGTTTCACGAAAACTGCACGAGTGAAAACTTGAGCTGACTATTATTTAAGCACAAGACAAAACATTAAACTTTTTTTTTGTTTGATAAAATTTTGCATTTTTAAGCGTTAATAACTGCATTTGAAACTCATAGTTGACTCAGTTTTTAAAATAAAAAGTTGTTGTTTATAATAAAAAATATTGTTTTACTTCTAATATTTTATGGGTTCTTTCTAATATTAATTAAAGTTTAACTCAACTTTAATTAATATTAGAACTCCAAAAAACTTTGATTATATTAATCTTCCATATCAAAATAAAATGTTTATTTGTATAACATTTTTTTAATTTCATGAGTCGAGTATGAGTTTCGTAATCTTTGAAGAAAAAAAAAAGTTTTTTTTTTTTATTTTTATTGCATTTATGAATTAAGAGAATTAAATTGTAAAAAATTGCATCGTAAATCATTTGTTGATTAAATTACTATTTTTTTGACGTTAAACTTATAATTATTTTTGCATTTATCAGAACTTATGTTGTTACAAATTCTAATTACACTTTGCAGGTTCGTCTTAAAATGTGAAAAACAATCTAGTCTCAGACTTTCAATAGTCTTGCCAGTCATATAGTATATATAAATATACTATTGATTTATCTTACATTTCAATTTAAATAATATTCTAATTTAAGTGACATAATAAAATTTGAAATATAATAATCTAATTTTAAGTAGACAATTTTTATACCAAAACCATAAACAGGCATAATAGATGACAATTTAAGTTTTCAGCGAACATTATATACGATTTATGTTAATATAAATTGTACTTTTTGTGATTTCATTGGTTTATATCATTCATTGAATTGTAAACATTTAACTGAATGAATATTTACGAATATTTTATAGATTTAAACATACGAAAAAATATGAAAGAAAAATCGAAGAAATATGTGATTAAAAAAATTTAAAGTAATGTATATTTCTTATGGAAGTTATTATACAATAAAGTTATATTGATATTGAAGCATAGAACTTAGAATCTTATATTATTACATATGTATTATATATGTAATAGATTTTATTATTCAAATGATTTTTTTTTAGGTTTCACTTTTCTATTTATAGAATTTGCTCATCAAGAATTCCATGTTGTCACTCGGTGTGGGAAATCTCACAATCTAACGTCATAGCCATCACTGTCTCCAACTGATTTCTATTTTCACTTACGCACTCAGTGCACTGGCACCGAGTTATGTGTCTGAGGTTATTTGTTCAAGATGACATAAACAATTTTGAATACAAAAATTCAAAAGAGAAATTATTACTGATTGCATTATTGTAATAAATGATTTTATTAAAATCTTAATTTTATGCATTTTATCAAACGTGTTCATTTTAAATTCCTCTTTTGTTCATTTCGGACTTCTTTTATTATGTGCGGACAACAAAATCGAAAAATGAGTGCGCAAAGTACAGTCCAGGAATTGACACAAGTTTGTATGCAACTTCGTCGAAATATTGAATCGAAGAGCGATTCGGCAGAAAAAGTGCAACTTGTTTTGAATCATATTAAAACTTATAGCACTGATGGCAACAAAGTTAATAATTTTCAGAAAGGTAATTTTTTATGAAATATGTAATTTGTTGACATAATTTTATGTTTAAAAACAAATATTTATTTATTCAAAAAATTGCTTGCATACAAATTATGATATCTATAACATATAGTTTGCTTAAATATGTTAATTCTATAATATAGGTTATTTAGTACTGACATGGGATTTTACTTATAAAATAAAAAAGTATACAATATTATTTTTAGACATTCTAATTATATTATGTTTCATAGGTCTGGAATGGTTTAACGTTTCCGAGGAATTATCTTTATATGAACATCTTAAAGGAAAGATAACAATTTTAGATTTTTTTACATATTGCTGCATTAATTGTATGCACATATTACCAGATTTAGATGCTATTGAACAAAAGTATACACCAGAAGATGGGCTCGTTGTTGTAAGTATATGTCCCAGATAGAAAATCATAAAACAACTACTTTATACACAATAATTGCCTAAATATGATAAAATTTTATATATTATTAGCATAGAGAACATGCATGTTGATTCAATGCTACTAATATGGTGCAAATATGCTGATATTTTTCTATCTGGGTGTATTGTATTTCAAACAGTAAAATACTTGTATATATATATTAATAATCAAAAGAAAAAATCGTAATTAAATATATAGGAATGTATAGATTTATTCATAAATCATATTTTTACAGATCGGAGTACATAGTGCGAAATTTGCAAATGAGAGAAATTCTGACAAAATTTTATCTGCTGTTCAACGGTATAACATAAAGCATCCAGTTGTTAATGATGCTAAACTTTCAATGTGGCGAGATATTGGAATTGTTTGTTGGCCAAGTCTCGTTATTCTAGGTGAATAATTAATTCTCAAAAATGTATTTCAAAAAATTAACTATTATATAATTATTTATATATAATTCTATAATAATATCAATTTAGTTGTTTCAAATTAATTTAATGATACATAATTATATATCTATGTTTTAGGACCTGATGCAGAAATACTATTCGTTTTAGTTGGAGAAGGGCATAGAGATGAATTGTTTCTTTACGTGAAAGTATGTTTGGAACATTTCAAATCTCTCAAAAAAATTTCAAATCATTCGTTGCCAATAAAATTGGCTCGTCATTTACTACCAGCCAGTAAAGATATACTTTTATTTCCCGGGAAAATTCAAGTTTGTAAATTACAAAAAGAGGAAAAACTTATTGTCTCAGACACGGGAAATAACAGGATATTAATAACGAATACTGACGGTAAAGTTGATTTTGTTATTGGAGGATATGCGCCAGGATTCAAAGATGGATCTTTCGAGGAAGCCAGATTCAATGCTCCGCAAGGAACTTGTTACTATGATAATGCCATCTACGTTGCTGATAATGAAAATCATGCTATTCGAAAGGTTTCCCAATATATTCACTCATATTAAATCAATTAGATTATATAGTTTTTTTTATGTAATTCAGTCATAAATAAATCACATAAATGTCGGTAATGCAGGAATCTTCACAATTTGATGATTGAATTTATTGGTAAAAACATATTTATATATAATCTGAATCAATTAAAGTTTTTCGAGTATTATTTAACTATAACAATGGCGAATTAAGTCAACAAGTAGATTTTTTAATAACACCATATCATGCATTTTCTTAGATCGATTTAACGAAAAAAATGGTAACCACAGTAGCAGGCATTGGTTCTCAAGGCCATGATTACACTGGCGGCAAAACAGGTATCAATCAGGCTTTATCATCTCCTTGGGACGTTGCTATATATTTACACAAGCAAAACGAAAAAGTGGTCCCTGTTATTTTAATAGCCATTGCTGGTACTCATCAAATATGGGCCTATTTTATAGAAGATACTGTTTGGTGGAAAAATAAGTAATTGTTTTTTATGGAATAAAAATGTTAAAAATCAAAAAACATACTGTTGTAACTAACAAAAACAAAATAATTTTTTTCTCAGGCAATACAAAAGTGGAACATGTGTAGCGATTGTGGGGAATGGTCGAGAAGAAAATCGAAATAATTCGTACCCTCATGCGGCCTGTTTGGCACAGCCTTCTGGTTTAGCGGTTACACAGGAATTCGATTTACTGTTTTTTGCAGACAGCGAAAGTAGTTCAGTTAGAAAAGTTCATTTGAATGATGGCAAAGTTTCAGCAGTATGTGGCGCTGACAGAAATCCTGCGGTAATAATTGCACACAAATATGATATAAATTTAGGAATCATTTTTGAAGATTGTCATTTATAGTTATAATTTAATCATAGTTTTCTTTAATTCAAATTTAATAAGTATAAGAAAAAATAAAAGATATGAAGGAATATTTCTTCATTTTAGAATTTACATGATTTTGGTGATGTTGATGGAAAAGGATACAGCGCAAAATTGCAGCATCCACTGGGAGTTACATGGGATTCTATGAAAAAAATAATTTACATTGCAGATACATATAATCATAAAATCAAACAATCGGAAATTGATGGAAATTGCACAACTTTGTTTGGTGCTGGTAAACCTACGAGTGACTTTTCCGTACGTTTTAATTTCTTCTAATATTATAAGTTAATTGTCTTTTTTTGCATTTTATAAAAACTTGAATAAAATAATATTTAAGACTTAATTTTTTTAGTTCAATGAACCCTCAGGATTAGCAATGAGTACAAATTGTGAAATGCTTTACGTAGCAGACACAAATAATCATAGTGTTAAAGTTATTGATTTAAAAAATCAAGTCATTAACAAGGTTTGTATTATAAAGCTATCCCATTTATTTAAGTTTTCCTAATTAATTAAATGAATTCATGTTTGTCTTTAACATCTTTTTAGGTTGAAATCAAATTGCCGTCCGCAGAAAAAACTACTTCCGATAAAAGTTATGTATTCCATCCAATTATAAGCCAAAATGGCGGAAATTTGACCATCAAGTTTAATATTCTGTTCAACGATGTGATGACAAAATTGAATAAGGAAGCGCCACAAAAGTGGACACTGCATTCTATATCGAAAGAATTAAAAGCGACAAAACTAAAAGGCGACGTCACAACGCCGATTTGTTTAAATGTACCTCAAGGAGAAGAGCCGATAACATTCAATGTGTTTCTAGATTTGGTCACGTGCACGAAAGATGAATGTAAACCAATCAGACTGTCGGCTGTTTTTAATCTTAGTCGCAAACAAGATGCGCCAGACAATGTGGACATTAAAGAGGAATTGAAAGTGGAATAAGTTTATGATGCAGGACAATGAAATTGTTTACTTGTATTTATCGATTGATTGATTAGCGGCAAAATTTATTCTTTATTTATTACATTTATTATGAATTTTGCATAAATTGTTAATAATTATTATTGCTGCTTCAAGTGTAAAGAATGTTATATATTTTTAAGAACATGACAAAAGAAACAAACATTTTATATTAGAATCAAAATTTACTTATTGTTATCAAGCATTATTCATAAGTAGCATGTAAATAATTATAACTGATTTATTTTTTCTACCAATGAAGTACTTTTTTATATCTTATATATAAAATACTAAGACATAAGGGTATGAGAAAGTAAATGATAATATTTTCTCACGTTTATTTCTTGGGGTTGATTTCTTTTGTTTTGCAACTGACATAATTTCATACTTTAGAACGTAAAAATCATAGTAATCTTTCAAAAAAGCCATCCCGTCAGGGAAAGTTAAGTGTTTTTCTTGTAATGTTACTCGGATTAATTCAAGTGTATCGTGACCATGAAAAAGTTCGTCATAAAATTTGCCTTTGTAAGTTCAGACTTTCAATTAAAATAGCATAATATTGAATTATAGCAGATTGAATGACAGTTTTTATTCTGTATTATGAATCATCAGTTTATTAAAATTTAAATTGAACGAGAAAAAACTCAATTTTAAATTCTAAACATTTAATGATTAAAAAAGTATTAAAATATCGAAATCTTTTATTAATTACGATATACAATTCTAAACATAACATAGAAATGAGTATAAAAATTGTTCATTTATAAATATATGTTACTAATAAAATAATGTGGTTAAAGTCTTAAAAGATGTATATTAAAAGTTTTACACATTATTTATGACAATAAAATTAAGCTAATATACATTTTTATATACAGCAGAATTCCGGAATGACGCAAATACTACAATTTTTGTACTTTTCTTTTCATATAAACTATTGAATAAAAACAACAGTATTTAAATCAAACCTGAAATTAAACTGTATATAGAAATGATCGATAAAAAAATTAACTAACGACATGAGAGTTGCTGATAAATTCTAAATGTACTAGAATATTTCCTGAGGAAAGTATTAACGTACCAAAATATCTTGTATTTAAAATATCAAATCAAAAAAATATACAGTTGAAATGCTTTTATATCTGCATATTAATATAGATACAACAATGATATCTATATAATACAATTTTTGTTTTAATTTATAGAAAGAACAACTTTAGTTTGTCGTTGATATTGTGGATTTTAAATGATTATCATTTTTTTGACAAAAGTAGACGGCATCGAGGATAGTGGCAAAGGTTTGAAAGCTAGGCTCGTTTTTGTCAAACATATCGCACTTTTTGATCACCTCGAAAACCGGTGCCGAACAAGCGGCGAGATAAATCGTCACGTCGATTTTCAGGAATTCCGACGCGATGGAACGTAAGGCCATAACGCCAGTAGGATCGACGAATGTTACTGAGCTCATATCTAGAATTATATAACGCAGTGAATTGAGATTGACGCTTGGCTGGATACCTTTATTCATCAATTTCGTTCGTTCCTTTATTACACGCTCAGGTATAAGACCAACGGCTTTGCATAGTCGCGTCTTTAAACCCTTTTCATTAATGAAATTTAAGCTACCACTGTAATGGAAGATTTTAATTTCTTTCAGTTCCAAAGCCTGAAAAAATAAAAAGTATTAATCTACCGAAAACAAAGAATTTATAAAAAAATTTTAAATTTGTTAACTTACTCCTTTATAACGATTTACATCCAAAAACAATTCTGTATTAGGAACTTGACCTAAAATACATGTATTTGGTTTGACACTCTGCATTAAGATACTGGTGATCGATGCTATTAATCCAGTCAATAATCCAATATCGATGCCAACTATCACAGTAGTTATGAAGGTCAAAAACCAAATCATGGCGTCGTATTTGCTTAGTTTCCAGAATTTCTTAAATTCGCGAATCTGCATGATCAGTCCTTTCAAGGAGACCTAAACATTTATATTTCTATAAGTTATAAATCTGTAATATAGTTAATAGATTATATAGATAAATAATATCTTACTTAACTAGTGAATTCGGCAGAGGTTTTTCCCACGAATGATGCCATTATTACGAGTGAGAAAGCCTCTGCAAGATTCAGTACTTAACCTTCCGATGCCCAAGCTCAGATCCATAACAAAAGTGACGAAGCGGGGCGACTAGGTCGCCCCAGCCGGTTTTTTATTTATTCAAGTAATATAATGTAAAAAAGCATATTTTTATAATTAAAATATTTTTATTATATTATAGACAACTCAACTACTACATTATAATTACT
>JABFPJ010001214.1:0-27668 GCA_022817425.1 Gryon sp. ZL-2020 | reverse complement strand
TATACTTTTTTGGCATTATATCGTGAATATATTTTTAATATATTTAGAATATGTTCCTATGTTAAAAAATATATTAAAAATATATTAAGAATGTATTAGGAATATATTAAGATTATATTAAGTATATATTAAGAATATATTAAGTATATATTAAGTATATATTAAGAATACATTAAGTATATATTAAAAATATATTAAGAAGATTTTAAAAATATATTAAGAATGTATTAAGAATATATTAACAATATATTCGCAATATATTGTTCGTTTTTATAGGGTATATTCAACATATATTAAAAGTGATATATTTGTATATTATATATATACATATTGCTTCCTCGACGGTATAAGGTTTTGTCTATAAGACAATTTATAAAAATGAAATAATATATATTCGGCACATTTTCCCATTGAAAATGAAGTTTACATTTATTTAATATACGTCAGCACTTATTTGAAATGTAACCGTTATATTTTATTTACGTGTTTTGATCATTCGATTGCATTGTACGTTTAATCTCTCATCATTTTGCATAGACCACCCTGTATAGATTCAAATGGACTCACATATACACATATACATGTGCATGTATATATACACATATATAAATACATTACATGAGATTTACGAGCACTACGCGAGGACTGGAGGCATCGAAACGAAAGCTGCTGAGATGTAGAAGCGTGTAATACAGTTTGGTCGCTCGTTTCACTGTTTATCCTTTAATGCTTGAATTGCAGTCGGGACCCTTCCATCCGGCACTTCGTCGCAAAGCGCCGTGCGTATTTTTCACTTACAATCACGACTGCTGGCGTTCCTTAAAACATGAGCCGCGCAATTGTAAGAAGACTTTGTGCACTTAGATGTTATAAATATATCAATTATGCAAACCGTATTAGAGTTTGCATTCAAACGAACGTCTCGCGCCACTTGAAGAATGTCAGAGTTGCACCTGTTATTGCCATTTCACGGAGAATAAAAGACACATCGGATCTTTTGACATCGTTAATGGCAACGTTGCCGCTTTTTTTACGACACTTTGATTAGTTGTACCGTTGTGCTTCATCAACTGGCGATTATAAGCATTTGAATTTTTACATTTGCGATGGGATGCGAGGAGAATTCACTGTGTGAGGTATAATTTATGGCAGATAACGCGATGTACAGTTAGAACTGCAAATGCGTAAGACTTACAACTGATTAGCCGAAGACATTCGGCGTTCGTTAATGATTCGGATGTTTCAAGGTTGGGACTTTGATGAATAATTGCGATAGCTCGCTTGGAGATTGATGAGAATCATTTTAATGAGTGGACAAAATATGTGTCGAGAAGTTCTGAGAAACTGTAAATCAATGTTCAAAAAGGATGTATCATTATTTTAAATACTCACACACTAACAGAAATTTATGTAGAAATAATTGCTATTTAATATTACTATGGATGCATTGCAGCATGAAATGTACTAATTAATAAAAAAATAGTAATTTTTCGTTAGAAATAGTCATTTTTTATTTAAAGAAATAGTAAAAAATAGTATTTTCAGTGTTGTAGTTGAATTAAAAATAAAAATTATTAAAATTTAAACAATTTGGATGAAAAATTGATTGCATTTCTTAGAATATCAATAATGCAAACTTTATTGCATTTTTTATTTTAATTATTATGGTTATTTTTTGCATTCACCATTATTTTCAAAAACCATAATTTGAACTCACAAATTTAAGACATACGAACTAACTTTAATTCTTCGATCAAAGATATAACTTTATTTTCCACTTTCAATTAAATGCAAATAAATAACTAATCAAACTTGAGAAAAAGCAGCTTTAATTCATTGATGAAAATTAACTTCAATTGTTTAACTTTCAATAAATCAAAACAATACAACCAATCAGAGTTGCGGAAACATTGACGAAAGTGAAGTTAAATCTATAATGAAGATTCATCTCAAAAATGACAAAAAACTTACAAAATAAATTAACGGAAAGTTAATTGTACTTTGCAAATGAATTGAACGTCTAATTCATATCGCAACTCAAATAAAAATATGAAATACATTTCGGCAACATTGTTCATTGCCTCTCTTCATCTCGACTAATAAATCAATTTGCTTTAATTTGATAATGTCGAATAAACTGCCTGATAAAATCGTTGTTAAATCATAAAACTATCCAGCGTCAAATTATCGTCACTTTTTGCACGAGACAAATTATCAAGAGCAGACACATTTTGCATTGCACATTGTATTCTTTGCCTCGTATGCTTGATTACGCGTCACGTTTGACGTGATTTACGCCGCTTTTTGAATGAATTACACACTGAGGATAATGCCCTAGTTAGCCTAAATAAAATCTAGTTGAGAAAACTAAATAATAAAGTTGTTATCGTCTGACTAGATTGTATATTAGATATGACTAAATATATATAGTTCAAATGAGAATGTATAATTTACTAAACTCTTTAGTTACACGAATACAATTCTTTATTTGACACGAGTGGGAAGAATTATTGAATCTAGGGATATAAGAACTTTATAACCTGCAATTTAAAACATGTCAAAATAGATTTTTTATTAAATTTTTTATGTGCACATATAAAATTTAATATATAATAATAATAATAATAATTGAGTAATACTTTTTATCATGATAAAAAGTATCATGATAAAAATAAAATATAATATTTGCTTACATTATGTTATACATATATTTTTTCAATAATGTTTTAGAAAATTAAATAATTAATTTGTATGACAATATAGAGCATTTTATTTATTATATAATTTTATTATGTTTCTATTTGAATATATAATGCATGTTTATAATTTAAAATATACTGTATAGTAAATTTGTCTCCTATTTTATATGGATTTTTAATTTAATAAAATTTTGTTGAATAAAACATCTTTAATATTTGTACCTATTTTCAAAGATTAAAGTTTAATAAAAATAAAATTGCAATTGTACATACAACTATTTACCCTACATTTAGAAAAAAATGATTAAACGTTTTTAGATATAATAAATATCTAAACCCATTAACTTTTTTTTATTATATTATAAACTTTCGAAAAATTCGGCTCCAACTCCAAATTAAAAATGTGACATTGTGACGTGTCAATTACTCCTAACCAATACACGTCACCCATACGTTTGAAAGTGTTGATATATAGGGAATTTCATTATAGTTACAAATATTCGTTGTGTTAAATTTTAAATCAACTAAATATTTAGTAATTTTTACAAAAAGTATTAATTTGAGATAAATAAAAACTTACATTAAAATTGAAGTTATGATTTATTTATGACTAATAAAAATTTAATTTCAATTACTAAAATTTTAGTCATCATGACTAGCATAACGTGGACTATAAAAATTTAGTAATTCCAAATAAATGATTACGCTCAATGCAGTCATTGATTTGCCGACTTCGTGTTGAGGAATCAAATTGTACATAAAAGAAAAGTCATTATTCCCATCAACAACTGAAACAGCTAACGAATAACTAACTATTTTGTACAATTGCGCCCTCTTCCAAGACCTTCAGCCAATCGTCTTTTGTCACTCGCAAGTCGAACTTTCGACTTAAGCTAATCCACCGAAATTCAATTCAGTCGCTCAAATTAATATCCCTTTCCCAGTCTTTGCCGTTCCCTTCTGTGCCAAAAGTCAATAAACAATCGCGATCGCGTAGCCCTTAAATTTTAATTCCGCCGCCTTTCGTCCTTCGAAGACGAATTACAGTGCATTTCAAGTTTTATCTGACTCTTTGCGCCGTTTATCATACGTACTCGGCTGCTTTATGACAAAAGATTTCGATACTTTTGATGTATTATTCAAAAGATAACTGACAGTAAAATACGCAGCTTTTACTTGATACATATCCTTTGAATTATCGTTTTGGCTTTGTCTCCTAGTTTCCGATTGTTCAAATTAGTTCGACTCATTCTCTTTTGCTGATGTGCAGGCTTCTCAATGGTCCCTTTTTGTTCCACAATACCGACTTTGAAACTTATTTTCCAACCGAATTTGATTTAAGTCACCTACGCAGATACAAAAACTAGCGTATAAATATATAAGCTATCCCATTCCGGATCTGCTTCGGCTTTAAGGAAAATGTACTACTATTCTCAAGCAAATGTTGCTGACATTTTTTTATCTTTCTTCTTCCTTTTTTTTTTTTTTTTTTTTGTTTAACTTCGAGAGTCGAGAGCAATCATTTTTGCCCGTTTATTCATTTCGTAGTTTCGCTGTTTGATCTACTGTGCGCCGATAAAAACTTTCGAGAATCATTATAAAAGAAAATATGAAAAGTCTCATTTCCTTGGATTTGTTAATAATTTAGCATATTTCTTGATATACGAGAGGAAACAATATTTCGTTTATAAAGAATAATATATAATCTTAAATAAATGAAATAAAAGTAGTGCAACTTTATTTTTGCAGAGAAATGTTATTTTAAGACAAAACCATTAATTAACAAACAGATCGATGATTTGATTTATTTTTCCGCTTGAGGAAATTGTGTTATAAAATGGCGTCGCAATTTCCTATCACTTCTCATCAATTTACATTCTTACGTCGAATAAATTTGCCGTTACACAGTATCCAGTTACTATAAGCAGAAAATCGATCAGAAAAGAGAACTAATGCAATAATAAGGGACCTTTTTCCAAATCGAAAACCACTTTTTTCTTTTTTTTTTTTTTTTTAGAAGATATGTCTTGTAAAGATAAGTCAATGACGACACTGATAATTTGCCGTGGATGAATATGTTTGATGACGTTTATAGGTTGGTGTGTAAAGTAGTTAAATGCTTAATCAATCGGGCGTCATAAATGGATAGAGTTGATGGATTCAGTGCACTCCTTTTGGATTGCGTAACCACTTAATACACTTAACTCTTATTAAGGCGCTGAAGTTAATTTACTCTTTGTTGTGAGAAATCGGGATATAATTAAAGAGTTCGATTTGTCAATTACATGAAAAAGGAAACATTTAGTCAAATTGAAAAAATGCATCTTGTTTTGAAATAAGTATAAGTTAAGTATATTTTGAAAATATACTTACAAATTTCAGAGGAATTTTTAAGTATAGAAACGGAGAAAACTAATGAAGCAATTTCAAAATCATAATATTTTACAGAAGATAAATAATATATTTTAGTATTTTTGCAATAACGGATTATTAACAATTATTACTTAATCGGAATAAAGTTAATAAATCGAGTTGTTTTTCTATGACATTTCATGAAAATGTTAATCAACATTCATAGCAGTATTCAAATCACCTGACATGCTTAACATCACATCAAATAAAATACGTCGTCATGAAGCTACTCAATTCAAACATTACAAATCTCCACCATCATATCGACCAAGTAAACATAATCGAGCCAATTTAAAATACAATAAAGTGAACTCAAAATTATGTCTACCCTTATAATTTAAAACATATATTGTCTATATATTGTCTTTCTATTATTCATATACTGTCCAGATATTGTCTATATATTATTCATATACTTTCCAGATATTGCCCATATATTGTTTATATATTATTCATATATTGACCATATAGTGCCCATATAATAACCATATATTAGTCTTATACTGCGATGTATGGAAATGAAATTGGGATGTAAAAAAAGTAACAAAAAACGCAATATATTGGTCATGTATTGGCAATGAATTGGCAATATATTGGCAATATATTGGCAACATATTGGCAATATAATGGCAATGTAATGATAATATATTGAAAATGCATTGGCAATATAACGGCAGTATATTGTCAATATAATGGCAATGTATTGGCAATATATTGGCAACGTATTGGCAATATATTGTCAATGTTTTGGTAATGTATTGGCAATACAATGGCAATGTATTGGCAAAATAATTGCCAATATAATATATGTTTTGAAATAACTACGAAAACTTAATCATAAAAGAGAAACATTAATATTATGATTTTAAATGGTTAATATACTATTATGAACCATTCAAAATCTTTAGAAAATGCAAAAACAATAGCAAATAGTGACAATATGTTTGAACAAATAATATAGTCGCCATATACTAACAATATATATTTAGAATTACCAGAGCAAATAAAGGCAATTGCCTTTCTCGCGCCTGTCGCAAAAACGTGTTCCCCACAAAAAGACATTCTCAATTGTAGCGCAAAGTGTACAGTCGAATTGCCTTAACGGCAATTTTTTCGACGTTTATCCTAAAATAGACAAAAATTTCGTAGCCGTGAGAATGGTAACACTTTGTTAACCGTATAAGCCACGTTATTACTTTTCATTGAGTGCACTTGCCGCCTGTAAGATTTCAATTTACTTTTTCAACGAAAATAGTAATACGTCCTGGGGTTGAAGGATTGGAAGGTAAAGATGGGAAGGTAGCGAAGTGGTTTATTCGAGATGCTTTGTATGTGTGTGTGTGCGCGCGTGCTGGCCCTGCGTATTACCTTCATTTCTACGTCGTTTTGATCCCACTTCATCTTGGCGCCAGGACACCAACGAGCTTGTAACTTCCACCGCGAAGGAAGGCAATTTTCACGAAAGGAACTCGCTCGAAAATTGACTACCCCCGGGGAAATTTATTTGCCCGGCTTGACAAATGTGCATGAAACGTATACACACACATATATATATACATATATATATACATATATATATACATATATATATATATATACATATATATATATATATACATACATATATATATATATACATATATACATATACATACATATATATATATGCATATATACATATATATACACACATATATGTATGTATGAACGTATTCACACACAGATATAGAAGACACGTGCACGCACGTGTGTACAGTTTGCGGTCGGGGTTTATACTATACAAGCGGGAGTGTTTGTTTCGTTGCGCGAGAGAGCTTCGAGGTGTCAGAGGCAGACTTTGCCGAAGCAGCGTCGAGGAAACACTCAAACTATAATTACTCCATGAGTTTTGCTAAAATGTTACGTAATTTCATGACATACCCTTAACTGCGTGCACACACGTGCGCATTCTATAGCGTCGGCGATAAAATTTGAATGTTAATGATATGTTAAATAGAGCAACCGATTTGAAATGTTTGTCCTGTCACTCGAACTGCATGGCGCGTCGCGAATTTCGATGCACTCAAATTAAAAGCTGCATTTCAATGCAACTTCATGCGAAGACTGAGAACATTATTTTTTCTTATGATCATTTTTGTTTATCATTTGTTTATATTTAAACGAAAATTATTTTTAATAAATAAATAAAGTTTTTTAAGTTTAAAGTTTCAGTATTTATTTCGTCTAGTTTGCAGCGATGCAACGTCCTTAAATATGAAGATATATTTTTAATCATTATAATATAGTTGTAATTCTGTTTGTCAGTTCTAATAGATTTGATTACTATCACTAACAAAAACTGTTCGACGCAGTTTGATTTGAATGACGAAAAAAGGTCGAAGTTAAATAAGTGGAACAGTCGCGTTGCACGACAATAATTTCATTAGTAAAATCGAGAATTTGCTTGTCAACATACTCTACATGTTATCCGACAAAAATGTGAACGAACAATAAAAAGATTTCAAAAAAAAAAGGAACTGTGCATTCCGACGGGATGCTTTTTTTATTTCCTTTTCTTTCACGGGAAATAACGCGGGATTGAATTCACATGCATTAGTAATAAATTGATTATCCAACGCCGGCAATTCTAAATGCGCACACGAGGGGGTTAGGGCATTCCGGCGATAATTTTGATGCATTTCTGAATTAGCGTAAATCGGATGGGAGTATTTTGCTTAAAATTAGCACGAAAATTGGAATACACGCTGGATTGTCAGATATGTAGTGCATCGGGCAAGTAATTGGTTTGCAAAATTTTGCATGCGGACCCTATTGGGTAGGTGCAAGTGCAATCGATGAGGAGCCTCGTGATTTTCTATTGAAAGAGCTTGGCAGTTGTATTTGGCGAACGCGCGCGACAGATCAAAGGGGGTTGTGGATCAGGTGAAACGAGAAGTGCGGACTGAGGAAGAACGCGCGGGATGGATGGGTGGTAGTCAGTGACAGTTTTGTGAAGGGAGAGAGAACGACGGAATACGCATCGGCGAAAAAGGGTGAATGATGTACGCGCGGTCAAATTGCCGATCACCTGCAGTGATTCGTTAATTAAAATCATTGCCGTGACGCAAGTTTAACGCGAAATCCGGAGGACTTGTAGTTTCGGCTCGTCCGGCTCGGCTACTTTCACATTTTACTCAATCTAACGAGAAAACTTTTCAAATTACATTCTCCAACGCGCAATCTGCATTGTGGTATTCGCATCGCTGCTTACTGCAAACTTTTGTTTAATAATTTATAACGCTGTCACAATTACTTTGATCGTTCGCGTTACTTTGTCCCACTGTTTTCGACATTCGGGCGTGTTTAGTCAGTGATTTTGTGGAAGGAACAAGAACAAAGAATGCGAAAATAAATAGTAAGAGGCATTTTCAAGTTTGATAGATTGTCAAAGTATCGATTGTGCCGGGATTTATTTTCTATTTAACATAACCTAGTAAAATTGGAATAGGGTTATGTCATATTTTAGATGTGGCTCTGATGTGGTTTGCCTGATTGAAAGCAATTTAATGGTTGCCTGATTGGGGCCTTAATAGAGCCAGAATAACATTAGCCCATGACCATGAATGTAACGCCAGTTGTTGATATGGCCAAGGTCGGGAATTCCATATAATAGGATTCCCGACTTAGGCCTGATCTGGGCCAAGATAGGTTACCGTGTCATGGTAGACCATAGCCTCGTAAGACCATATATAATCGAAGTTATATTCAAACGCAAGTTCAAATCCTGTATTTCATTTTTTTATCATACATTATAAGGAAACCACATTGGGTCCCGATATGGTTTCCTATATTTCAGCCATATTTCAGCCTAATAAAACACTTTAATGATCGATGAATAGATTAATGCAGAAAAGGTGTAATTTTATATTCAAATATTTGCGAAACAAGGTGATATATCAAACAACAAATTGTACTTTGTATTACTTAAACCATAATCATATGAAATTACGTGGAAAGATTGCGAAAGCTTTTGAAGCCTGCGATCCACCACGAAAGCCATTTAGAAACCTAAACCGTTTCATTTCCTTATTTTACGTTATTAGATCGCGCCAACTTTGCCCGTCCTTTTTTCCTTCGTGTAATTTTTTTTGTCCGTACCCACCGTTTTTTTTGTCGCTATTATTTCGAAATCCTATTACGCATTTAATGGTAAAATTTCTGTTTCGAGCTTAGAGAGAACGCGCGATAATGCGATTGTTAATACGGAGATAGTATGCGATATATTCACGACGGGTTAATTAGAATTTGGTATGGAACCTTGATTAACCGGAAGTAATCGATTTTCCTGTCAAGGTGCTTAAGGGTTTACACTATACACTATAGTCTAAGCATCAGTTGTGTATATGCGGTATGATAAACGTTCGTGGTGGCACAAATATGTAAGGCATTCGAGTTATTAATCCAAATGAATTCCATTGCGTCGAATGAACAAACGTGTTTACGTATTTTAACCCTTAAATTCGGAGTCTATAATTTACACAATTTCCGTATCTATGAAACATCAAACTCATCTTAAATTAGAGATGGGCAAAACTGATTAACCAATTACTTTATATCAAATTTTAAATTCTAGAAAAATATTATAAATAAAATGAAAGTTGATTATTTTCCAAAAAAGAAAAAAAATAACTTCCATAACTTTTTAGGTTTTTAATTTTGTTGAACAACTGCAAGACAAAACACTAAATTAGACCAGATGGTCTGAAAGTTACTTTGTTTACAACTGTTTTTATATTCAACAGCCACGGTCCGTGTTTCTTCGCAGGAGTTCCTTTCGAATTATACCTTAATCTGTCAGCACGAAGAACGCGGCCAGAACAGATGTAAGGGCGTTGGCATTTTAAAGGGATTCGCGGTATTCCATTAAATGGATTCGTCGTAATCCAATTTACTATAACCGAGCGATATTAATGAATCAAATCAGCCCGCCTCTCATTTCGTCTGGAATAATACTTAAATGTATCTCTCGCGAAAATTGGCTTTCTTCTAGTGTCTACCTCCTACGAATTAACTTACCCTGCGAAATAATTATGATTGTGTTGATCAACTTCAGACATAATCTATCCAGTTATACGGCTTTGAATAAACGTGCGTTTAGCAGTGCTTTTGCGTTTGTACTCGAGTTTGCTCAATAAAAGGTTTTTTTGATTACAAAATGGATATTTCAACGCACAACTTCTAAATAAAGTTGAAAAAACGTTTATCAATAAAATATTTCAACAATTTTGTTTTTTTAGGGATAAAAATCTAAATAGTTGGACAAATTGTCGTGAAAATGTTGAATCGATTTAAAACAATATTTGGTGTGCGCTGAATTATTTTGCATTCACTCTCAGGATTGAAAAAAGCCTCATTCATAATTGAATGAGTTTTTCATGTTTAATTTAGACTTGTGAATAGCATTTTGAATGCCGTTTTCTAAATAATAGTATATATTTTTTTTAATATTACATATAATGTAATATTAAATTAAAATTAAAATAATAATATATATAATTTGTTTATGTATTTAATTTGTTCAACATTCAACTAATTTGTCATCATTTATTCAAAGTATTAATATTATTTATTCACACAAATAAAGAGAATGTCGCGAAATAGATAGAACAAATATTATTAAGCATCAAAGAAGCGCCTTTTTCTATATTACCGTGTTCATTAAATCTTTTTTACGCAAAGCAAAATTTCGTTGATTTTAAATTGATTTCGGTCGGTTGCATTCTTTTTTTCTTTCGTGAAATATTTTATGAGAAAAGTTCGTTTGCGTGTCGAGTAAATATATACTTTTCTATTTATTTCCTTTTTTATTTCGCAATGAAATTAAGAGCGTCAACCATTAGGAAGGTTCGAGGCTCTTAGAGTGGAAACGCGAAACGACCCAGGAGCCGACCGACTGAAAATAATTAAATTGTACAACATCACAGGTGGCATTGTCCTCAAAAACGAGGTTTGCGTTTCCCTCGCCGAGTTAGCCCTTCCTTCGATACACGCGTGCGTTTTCATGCCCGTGACGGTTTGTTAAGCTCTCTTTCTTTGAGCAACATTTCTTTTCTTTCTCTCTCGCTCTCTTTCTCCTCTTATTCTCCCTCTCACTTGATCGCTTAGAAGTGCTCTAACTCCCCGCGGACGACGTGCGGCTCTTTTTGTCAAGGGCCAAAAACTTGTGTTGGAAGAACATTTTCTTAGTTTAGACACATGGGGATTACCGACGCGAATGTAATGGTACAACTCACACGCAAGCATTAAATGCGCCGCGGCTTTTTACAAACGAAACATTCCACGCGGGGCTTTATTTCATTTTGGCATCCGCTTTTGCTATTTCATCATTTTCATTTTGCAAACTCACGTAAAACAATACCCCAACGAAAAATCTGTTTGTATACTTTAAAGCGTAGTTTTTAACTTCAAGTACTTAGCCAGGTGAAATGAATCTCGGAATCATATTGCAAAATAAACATGGATAATTAATACATTTATTCGTAATTTTGTAATAACAGCGAACAAATTGCCGACGTTAAACATTTTTATTAGCTACTTTAGAAATTGTATAATGATTCTAATTTTTGTGCTGCATACTTTGTAAAATATCGGTAATTTTTTATGAGAACTATTTCTTTGCATTTTCAGTAAGAATGTGGCTGTTGATCCACGGATCGTAATATGCCAAGAATGGAAAATTAATTCACGAATGTATCTTCCTGATAAATGCCATTTTCTCTTATAATTTTTTTTATAATAAAAGAGGGATGTGCAGAAATTGCGATCAGTACAAAGTTTAGCTTGCAAATAGTAATGAAAAGAAATATGCGATCGTCATGTGGACATAATTCGAGATTTATAAAATAACATTTTTCTTTTCAAATTGTAAAACATTAATATCGTTCAATATATTCCATTGTAAAACTGTTTTTATTGTAATGAAATATAATATTGTTCACTGATAAGAACATTTTTATACATTTTATTCCATCACTAAAGACCTTTTATATATAAAAACAATTTTCTCTTATAATGTATAAACTGCAATTCTGCAAAATGCATTTTTTTATTACAAATATTTTTACAAATTCATTTACAGATAATGTCAGAACAAAACGCAAACATAAAAAAAAGTAATATCAAATCAAACCTGACAATGACTGGATATTACATCAATAAATTTTCCCGGTTTAAAATAAATGAAAAAAAGTTATTGCAAATTTGTTTCGTCTTGTTTTGTTCGTTACCGCACATGTCATTCATCTGGCCACATCAAACTGCAAGGAAAATTCATTTTTCCATTAGACGAACAGCAGCAACAAAACACGGGCAGAAAAAGTCGAAACAATTGCACTGAAAACGAGTAGAATCTTGACTATGAATACGAAAATTGCGTCGCTTTAGTGCAGGGTGACACTCGAGTCAAAATGAAACGACGAAACAAAGCTCGCACTCAAACCCATGTAACAAGTGTATCAACATACAAACAAGTATCGTAATCAGACGACGTGACTATGAATCGTGAGTGAAATTACTGATATTATTCCCTAAAGGACAAAAATATATTTAGAAATATATGCAAAAATATATGTTAACATATGCACATATATTTTGGGCAAAAAGTTCATATTTAATATTATTTTAAAAAAATTTTTTTTACATTTTAAATTTAAAATTTAAAATATATTTCTGAAATATATTTGTAAAAATATAAGTAAACAATACATTCTGCAAATAGGGATAAAAGTTGCCAATTCGAAACGAGTGTGGATTTTTCCCTAGTTGCGGACGGTATTTTTTCTTACAAGTGCAACGAAAAGTGGTATGAAAGTGGCATTTTCTTCCCTGGAGAGAAAAAGTAATTTTCTATCCTTAGGCAGAAAAGTAATCTTTCATTACATCATGTAATCGATGAAAATACTTTTTCTTCCGAGGGAGAAAAAGTGCCACTTTCTCCCTCGGAGAAAGTGGCACTTACATATTATTATTACATTTTATATTACTTTTATATTACATTACATTAAATAACGTCAAAATTTCACTTACTTGGCAAGACCACAGATTTGAAGCGTATCATGCTGCTTCTGAAAAATAAAAGGAAACATGTTAAATTTGAATACATATGTTTAAATATATTATATTTTAAATGAAATTAAATAATTTCCTTACCGTGGCCCTTTTCGCAGAGTGCTTATACCCGCCAACAGCAAGCACTCAGCATGCCCGTCCTCCTTCTTAGCCGCGACCCTTTGTTGAACGGAAATAGATCAGCAAGCCCTTAAAAAATTTTAAACATATAATTAAATAAATATTCATGAATTAAATTTTCTTTATATTAATATTTAAAATAATAAACCTCTTTAAAATTAAATCACGAACACTACTGATAATTTACGCGTTCGCATCAGAAAAAGCACTAAGACCTTTATAGGGTCTCAAGTCAACATAAAACTAAACTTTCTAAAAAAAATTTTTGGGAAAAAGTATTTTGATATTTTAATGAAACCATCTGTTCTTATCTCGGGAAAAAATATTTTGTATCATAATCGAAAACAATGAAAGTTCAAAAGCAATTTCAAACTGAACATGTGTTGGGAAGAGATGTTTTGAAATAGAATTGCATTCTAGTTTTCTGAATTGAAATAAAGAAATTAAAATGTACTTTTTAGATATTTAAGGTAATTTTGCAGTTTAGGTTTGCTTATACGAACGGCTTCCCTAAATAAACAATAATACACATTTTTAAAGCGCTAAATTGATTCGCACTATTCTATAAGTATGTTAAAGAATAGTGTGAATAAATGTCATGACTTAAAAATATATAGAGTTTGCTTAATTAAGGTAGCTGTTCTTGCAAACAAACCCAGCGTGAGATCTCATTGAAAATTAATGAAAAACTCGAAATTTTATAAAAAATCGAAATTTCATGATAAAACCGAAAATTCATGAAAAATGTAAGATTTCATGGAAATTCGAAATTTCATGAAAACATTAATAATGCAATAAATTCATCCAAAATTTATGAAAGATTTAAAAATGCATGAAAATCTCAAAAAATCATTCGAAAATCATGAAATTCATCGAAAACTTGGAATTTCATGAAAAAATCGAAATTTCATGAAAAATCTGAAATTTCACCAAAATCTTAAAATACAATAAAAAATTTGCAAATTGTTGAAAAAATCGTAAAATCGAAAATGCATGAAAATCTGGAAATTTCATGAAGGTAAAGATATCTTAGCGGCATATATAAAAGAATATATAAAGTATATATTTTGATAAACCTTTTTTCGCTATACGACTAACATAGAAATATACCAATTCAATGAGTTAAAAACTTTCAAATGATAATCGTCAATGTTGCATAGTCCAGTTTACAAAGCTTTCAGGTTCCAATTGGGAATTGGGATCGGATCAAGAAGAATAGGTTCTGATTTTAGGGCTCACTCGTGTTACTTTTCGTATGCTCGGTACAATAAAACGCACCCCTAGCGTCTCGTCATCGTCTTCCGTAAAAGCAACCAACCCCAGCAGCGAATTTATTTCGCCGAATGTTGATGTCGACTGAAACTCTTCGAGGACGATTCATTCAACAGACACACATACAAAAGGGTCGCACGAAACGCGTAATTGTACTTGACGAGGAAATTCGATTTTTCGAGACGTCGCACTCTGAAGTGAGGCACGACTGTCGAATATTAATTGGTCCTAACTTGAACCAGCCAGATTGCAAACAGGAACAAAAATTGTCGCATTTATAATGACAAACGCTGTTTGTTAATATTTAATCGTGTTTACATTTTTACGCATTTCACGTTCCGTAATTTGATGCACGGGGCATAATTGGTCGATGTTTTTTCAGTTGAGAACATTTGTTGAAATTAAAAAGGGTCATACAGTTTGTTTGAGAAGAATCAATGCAAGTTTGTACAGAATGTTTAACTTCATTCAAATTTGTTGAACATATTTTTTTTACTCTTTTTATACTTTTGATTATCTTTTTTTGATAATTAAGCAAAAGAGTAGATTATTTTGCATATCAAATTATGTTAATAAAGCTAACAATTCTTGATGAAATTATCTTACCTTCTGTGATGAACCAGTAATAGCAGTTGCAGATGATCATAATTACTAACCTAAAAATAAAAAAAAACATTAATTAGTATCAAATGTACTTTTTTATTTCCTAACTCTTGAATCGTGAAAACTTAAATTTATTGCTTAAGGTCCTTAAATGGTATTTGAACGTTTATTTGAAATGGTAATTTCAAAAACAGATTCACACTCAGTGTAAGTAAGAACTGAGCAGTAAATGACAATACATTCTTAGAAATAACAATTAGAACTCAGTACGAAAGTAGCGACGAAGAAGAAAGAATGATAACTCAGAGTGACAGGTGTTTTGAGGCAATTATAAGTGCGGAAATGATAATTTCGCAACGATAGCACTAGCGTATCCGGAAGTGTTGAATTCGTCTGGGGATGGCGTGCCGCAATTTCCCGCAGGCGGTCAGAAAAGTGATTAAACGTTGATGGTTTCCTAAATGCAAACGACCCCTAAAATAGCAATTACCACAGACAACTGTGTTTGAGAGACAGAAGTCACTGACACGACTTGTACGTATAATAACAAAAAAAAAGGTACGATCCGCATTACTTTTAAGGACTTCATTAACCGTCTTAATGGCTTTTCGAATGTACTTCGTTGATAAAAAAGATTTTTCCATTAAACGCAAAAACAAAACGCCAAACACGAAAAACGAACGAATTCTCGTGGTTTCGCTTTTTTCCTTTTCTGCTCCAAATCAATTTGTTTTGCTATCAATTATACGATTGTGTATATCCTGGTAATTGATATTCTCAGCTCAAGTTTCGTTTATTGTTGTGTAGAAAATGGAAAGAAACCTTTGTTATATCTAATATGAATGTTATCAACAGTAAAACCGCGTTGAATATGAAGTTATGTAAAATGCAGTGAATAAACTAATTTGATTTGCGAGTAGTAGAAGCAGTTGTTGGACATATTATGAATGATTTAGACGATAATCTATAATCTAATATAATATTTTGTTACGTTATATACTATAATTTTTTCATAAATGTCCATAGTAAGGATATATTACTTACTTATTACTATTATATTATATATTATTATTATATTATATAAGAAACCGGAAAAAAGTCGAGATCTGATTAGACCTGGCAATTTTCCTGATCATAATAATTATATCTGATTTTATATAATCAGACAAAATGTTATAAAATAATGTTTTGTTTTATGTCTGATCAGATCTGCAAAATGAGTAGATCTGATCAGATCTAGGTCCAATTCTACAAAAATTTATAAAATTTTATCAAATTTTTCATATTTTTATAAAATAGAATTTTATCTAATTTTATATAAACATAGAATTAAGCTTAGATCTGATCAGATCTACTCATTTTCTAGATCTGATCAGACATGAAAATAAATCTATTTTTATACAATTTTGTCTGATCATATAAAATTAGAAAATTTTTTTACCAGAAATACATGTCAAATTTGAATACTTACTTAAACAATTAAAAATAAAACTCAAAAAAAAAAAGATTGTCCATAACTTTTATTTGTTGAAACCAATGAAAACTGTTTTTATGAATGAAATGATTTGCCGAATAATTGTCACTTATTCTTCCGTTATCTCTATCATCGATCTAATATACGTTCAAAGATTTTTAATTTATTCTATTATTCTGTTATGTAAATCACGTGGATTTTGTGTAAGATATGAAACAGATGGTTTAACAGAGATATATGCACCGCGTGGAATTAACCCGCATAGATTTTGAATGTTTTCGAAAAGATAAATTGGATCCTCGAATTTTCCCTTAAATTTATTTCAATAGAATTTAATGTGTAAGGATGTAAATGTATTTAGAATGAGCAATTTCAAAATTTACATTAAATATTTAATTTAAGATTTATTACCTTAAATTACAAGATAAATTAAATTTGCGCATTTTCCTGAAAAAATATGTCGAACTTGTATTTTTGTTTGAATCATTATTGCTAAAGCTAATGCAAGTCGTAACATATGTCATTTCGTTCATTTCAATTATGTTCGAAAAGATTCGGTAAACATGATCGTAAATGCAAACCGGAAACAGCTGACAACATTTCAATATTAAATACAGTCGTAATTTGAAGTAATGTACAAAGTTTGTTGAAGCAATTAAATTAAATTCTTTTTCTCGTTACATTTTTCGCCATCTCAAGCTTTTACCGATGTTTCACATCATTTTTATGTTTCTACATTTTTAATCCTAATGAAATATATCTTGGTAAAATTTGCAAAATTTAATTAGAATGTTAAAAAATGTTTATCTTTTTAAATGGAAAATCTTATGTGAAATCTTCATTTCCCTACTAAAGACCGAACTTAGAAGCGAAATGTAAGAGGTTTAGTTTTGAATATTAACCTGAATTTATATTCGCAATTATACTCTGCATATTATATTTTGTACTTTAAGGCGACTCTTCACGTAAGAAAATCATACAAAATGAAAAACAAAAAATAGATTTTTCAACTTTGGAAATTATGGGTGGATTTTAATTTTGATTATTTGTTGCAATATCATAAACAGTGAAGTCAAAAAATACGCTTTTGGTCTTTTTGTTATTTTTACATTATTTTCCATTTTTTTAGTATTCTTTCCATAACGGAAAAAATTTAAATTCATGAAAAATGTGAAAATTCACCAAAATCTCGAAATTCTCGAAATCATAAAAACTCATGAAATTCATCGAAATCTCGAAATTGAATGAAACATGCGAAAATTCTTTTAAAAATTGAAATTTCTGAAAAAATTGAAAATTCATGAAAATCTCGAAATTCCATGAAAAAATCAACATTTAATGAAAAATGTTAAATTTTACGAAAATCTCAACAAATCATAAAACATTATGAAAATCATCAAAATCTTGATATTTCATGACAAAAATCAAAATTTTGTGAAAAAATTGAAAATCCATGAAAAATGTGAAATTTCATGAAAATCTCAAAAAAAATCATAAGAAATCATGAAATTCATCAAAATCTTCATATTTCAAAAATAAATCAGAATTCCATGAAAAAATTGACAATTCATGAAAAATGTGAAATTTCATGAAAAAATTGACAATTCATGAAAAATCGAAAATTTCATGAAAAAATTGAAAATTCATGAAAAATCGAAAATTTATTTAAAAAATGTGAAAATTCATCAAAATCTCGAAAAATCCTTAATAAATCATGAAATTCATAAAAATTTTGAAATGTAATGAAAAATGTGAAGCTTCTTGAAAAAATCGAGATTTCATGAAAAAATTGGAAATTCATGAAAAATGTGAAATTTCGTGAAAATCTCAAAAAATGATAAAAAAATCATGAAATTCATTATTATCTTGCAATTTAATGAAAAATATGAAAATTCATGAAAATCTCAAAATATGTCAAAGAATAATTGTAATGTAATTGTAGCATTTACCTTCTTCATAAATCATTTTCCCTTCATACGATTAAGAGGAACGAAATGGATGACTGTTTCTCGGACATTGATTTTTTGTACATAAATGTCGTAAAAACCGAGCATATAAAAAAGGCGCGCAAGAATGCCATATGAAAAAGTAAAGAAAGAGATATCAGTTTCGGTGACAGCTGGCACCATCTTATCGTTATATTGCGAAAATCCTGATGGGTTAAACAGTCGGGTAAGATGATTCGTGGAGCTTGTCAAGCTAGAATTCAAGTATCGGCCAATGTCCTCTTTCTTTTACGGAATTTGTAGACGCGCTGGCATCCGCTACAGCCAGCAGCCTCTTTAACCCCGCCCGTCATCTGAGTCGCACTGGGCGAAACCCTTATATTAAAACGACCTCTTGAGCCGCACGAACAAGCTTGACGCGTGCATTGCATGCTACTATCCGACAATCGAATCGCGATACAAGCGGAATTTTCAACCGTTCTCATAAAATATAAATATAACGAAATGACCAAACTAGAAATTCTATTTCCACGTTTTGCCATTGGTCCTTTCGTTAGGCACTTGTTCACCCTTAAACTTGTTGAGATATTCATTCAATTACAAGATTTTCAAACAGAAAATGGTTAGCATTGAATCTTCGGAAATTGTTATATTTTTCAACATTAAAAAAAATATATCAATCCCTCCCTCAAGAACAAAAAATATATATTTAAAAGTAATCTTTTGCCGCTTTTTATATATAAAAAACTGTAATGGACTAATATATTTTAAATATATATTATATATATACATTAAATATATATATACGAAATATATATTCAAGTGTGATGTTTTACACCTTTTTATATATTTTTATATATAAAAATATTGTAATATCCTAATATATTGTAAATATATATTAAATATATATGAAATATATATTTAATGTATATTTTTTTATAAAAATGTTTTCGTCATTTTATATATATATTTTTTTGAAATGTATGTACAAAATACAAATAAAAATATATGTTTGACGCTAAAAATATATTTCTGACAAAAAATTAGAAACAAATATATATTTTAAATATATTTGGCATATATATTTAAAAAAATGTATATATAAATAAGGGGAAAATGTATATTAAATATAATATATGTATATATAATATATAAATATATATAATATATATTTAATGTATATTTTTGCTATATAGTTAAAATATAAAATAAAAATACATTTAATATACATTTAAAATATATTCATATATAAAATGTATATATTTAATATATAAAAAGCGGCAAAAATGCACACTTAAATATATTTTTCATCCACAAGGGATACAATCTTTTATTTTGTTTATAATTAATTTTCAAAAATAATACAATTTGGACTCAAAAGCTAAAAAAGACTTACGATGTGAAATGTAATCCCAGAAAAATGAGTCAAATCAGACAATTTCAGGACATTAATATCCATTAAACCAATAATTGGAAATTTAGTTAAGCTCTTTCGAAGAACGTTGATACTAACATCTAATTAACTGCTGTAGTATTGTCTACCAATTCTTAGAACAGTCATACTGACGACCCTTTTTCTCAAATTCCAATTTCCCCACTTCGTAAAGCAAAGTACTTTTGCACATTTGTAACTTTTATATAATAATAACCGTATTCTACATTAATCCAAGAAAGAAAAAAATCATTACATCAACTTAAAAAACTTCTTCAAGAATTTTAGAATTTAGAAATCAGAGAATTAAAAAATCAACAAGTCCAAAATACGTAAAATCAAATATTCCCGTCTTATTGCGTTAAAATCAAATATTAATCCCGATTTCAACTGAGATACTAAAGATAAGGCAAACTTTTTTAATAATTCCCTTTATCTGCGACGCACACAAACGCAATAGAATTTGCCTCGCCTGTAATAAGAGCAAATGTGTATGCGCGTGTATATTACGTGTCTGATATACAGGGGTTATAAACTGGTTATGGAAAATGGTCGGTAGCATTTTGGAAAATGCGCCTTCGCATCAATTACGATTATTGGCTCTAAGCGTGGTTCGATAACACTAAATGTTTGCGCGATATTGCAATGTTTTACGACTCGCACAAATAAATGCATAAATATAAATGCTCCTTTCCGAAAGTCGTTGGCGATATTAACACTTCCTTTTTGACTCGAAAAAAGTAACTCGTGCATTAAGAACGGGTACAATAAAAAGGCCTTTTATTGCTAATATTTTCTGGACGCGAACGCATTATCGCCGGTAATAAAGCGGGCCGAATTAATCTGCTCTGTGTTTTCGCGCATGAACTCGTCCGCAAGGACGCTTCATTATTCCGTTGATTTTTCCTCAGCTTTTTTATCCACTTTTTTTCGTCTCCATTCTTTGCTTCTTTATTTCCCCCTTTTTCCTAGTTTTAATTATTACGCTTGTTTTAAGGACCTGGCAGACTCAAAGATCATAATTTTGGAACGCCTTGCAGCTTTTTATTGCGTTATCGAATTTGAAAATACGCCGGGAAAAGGAGATCGGCGTCGTATCTCGTTGCTCGTTATTGTTATTGGAAAAACCTTAGCGGCGAGAAAGTTTACGCGCTCGCAGACGCTGAAATCGCCATGCCCTGGCAATAATAGTTCGCAAGATCAGTACTTAGCTATAAACATAAGCGCTCGTCATTTCCAAATACGTTTATTACTTTTTTCAATGTGCCGCTGGGCGTCAAGATAAGACATTTGAATGGCTTTTTATTGTCGACAGGGTCAACGAAATTAAATGCCGCGAATGTAACTTTGAGGTCTATGGAAATTAAAATGAAATGCTTTTCTTGTACAAGTGTACGGAAATTACTGCAAATACTTTAAAGGAAAACTAAAATTGCTTCACATTTGAATTTGAATATTATTTTGTACAATTTCATTTTACATACATCTGCCTTGTAATTCAAAACATAAATTGTCTATATATTGTCACTATATTGCCATTATATTAAAAGTTTATATTATAGTTTATATTTTATTACATGTAGTTTATATTATAAAATATAAACTAAACACATTATTTTATATATTTCAATATATATTTTAAAAATATATAAAAATATATATCGTTTATACAATTTCTTGTCGCAATTACATTTTTCCCCTAAAAATATATTTAATATATATTTTTAAAATATATTTTCATCCATGTGGGCTAGTGCCCATATAATAGCCATATATTGGCCATATATTAGCTTTGAACCTCTATTCATAATATATTAATAATATATTCTTAATATATTTTCAATATATTTAGAATATATTCCTATATTTAAAAATATTGTTCATATATTGTCCATATATTGTCCATATATTGTCCATATATTGTCCATACCCCTAGAAAAACGAAAAATATATTTCGACTATACTGTTAATATATTCGGAATATATTGCGAATATATTTTGTATATAAAAATATGTTTATAATATATTCTTAATATATTCTTAATATACCCCAAAAATGTAAAAAAGTGTCAATATGTTGCAACTATATTCTCAGTATATTTCTTTATTAAAAATATATTAAGAATATATTCTAATATATTCTTAATATATCAAGAATATATTAAGAATATATTATCAATATATTATCAATATATTAACAATATATTTTTCGTTTTGCTAGGGACATTGTCCATACATTGTCGATACATTGTCCATATATTGTCCATACGTTGTCCATATACTGTCCATATGTTGCCCATATATTGCCCATATATTATCCATATGTCCATATATTGTCCATATTTTAACCATACATTGTCCATACGTTTTTCATATATTGCCCATATATCGTCCATATGTTGACCATATATTTCCCATATATTGTCTATATATTGCCCTATATATTGGTCATATATAAGCATTATACTGCAATGTATGGAAATATATCGAGATGTAAAAAAAGTAACAAGACCAAACGCAATATATTGACAATATATTGGCAATGTATTGGCAATATAATGGCAACATAGTGACAATGTATATTTTGAATTACTACGGCATCTTAATCATAAAAAAAGTGGTTTAATATGATGAATCATTTAAAATCTAATATTTCGCGAAATATTTGTAGATTACCTTCTTATATTCAATAAATATTTATTGAAAAGAAATGGAAAGTTGGATGATCAAAAAGCAATCGACAAAATCAAATACAATTGATATTAAAAAGAACGGAAGGGCAACGAGAAAAAAGTGGAAACTTAAAAGAAACTAAAAAGTTTTCTTTTTTTTCTCTCTATCTACAATCGCAAACTTTTCCAAAGCATTCAATATACATTTCAAAGCCATGTAATATTCGTTTGCAGCTGTTTTTCCAAATTCTACGTTTTTTCGAAATGATGGTTTTATAATAACGGAGCATCTGCTCCGTCTAATTTTGTTTATTTTCATTAAAACCTGCCAGCATACACTACTACTATCCTTACTTCTAATTAAAACTCAATATTTATTTTTTGTTTAATCGCATTGAAAAAACATTTCTCGTTGAATTCACTCTGTGTACAGAATTAAATGTACAACTGCAAAAGTACACATCTTTTCTTTCTATACATTTAGAGCACAAATCTCGCGTGCTTTCTAAATTACCTTCGAAATTGCCTTCGTAACTCGAAGTGCTTACAGAATATTGCAATATTGTCTAACCTAGTTAAGAATCATACCCATACCCTAGTAGAAATGGAAAAAAAAGGTTTTCCCAGTTAAAAAGCAGATCCTGGATTGGTAAAGTCAAGGTTGGCCTAGTTACGGGTAAGCCTGTACTGGGCCAATGTAGGCCCAATGTTATGTAATTTGTCGAAAGGTTGGAAAGTAGGGCCAATATAGAGCCTAACCAGGGCCATATTCAGGCTTGCCTAGTTAAAAAGCAGGCCCTGTCCTGGGCCAATGTAGGCCCAATGTTGTATAATTCGTCGTAAGGTTGGAGAGTAGGGCCAATATAGGGCCTAACCAAGACCATATTCAGGCCAAATAAGGGTATGAAACGCTCACCCACACATTCCATGAATAGGGTTTTATAGGCCCTACCTGAACATACCCTGTTCCAATCTTGGAACAGGGTATGCCCAAAAAGGCCCCAGATGATGTGGCCCTGATGAGGTTTGCCTGAATAAATTTCCAGATTAATGGTTACCTGATTGGTGCCCGATTAGGGCCAGGATAGGATTACGCGAGGCAGTTTTTGATTTTTTTCAAAAATGGCGGCCCAGTAAGGGCCAAAGAAGGCCAACGTAGGGAATCCTGAATTTCAAATCGGGTCAACACCCGGCATTACATTCATGTCCATGGATGTAACGCCGGGTGTTGCTATAGCCAGAGTAGAGAATTCCGTAAAATGGGATTCCCTACTGGGGCCTGATATGGACCAAGACTGGTTGCAAAGTAAATGTGCAACCAGTCTTAGTTAAATTACATACTCCTTGTTTAATTACATTAATGTTAATTAAACCCAGTTATGCCCAGTGATAAGGCTTAGTTAGGCTAACATTGGATTCCATCAAATATCCCATACCAGGAAGACCTCGTTAATCCCATATTGGGAATTCTAACTAAGTAATTTATAGGTAAACGTGTCAAACCAATACGATTACCAGATAAACCCTACATAAGGCCAAAGTTGGTTCAATTATGGAACAGGGAAAACCCAAAAAGGCCCTAAGTACAATTAAGTTCAAAATTCCAAAAAGTACTTCGATGAAAAAGATCTCGATCGTCAATGTAAAGATCGATATCGGCGGTTGCAGCATAATGATGATAAAAGTTGAATTTAAAGCTCTCTAATCATGCATTTTGAAATGGAAATTCATTCTCCTTTTTTCGATTAGTTTGGTAAATGAGAATGCATAGTGGCAATGAGAATCGATAATGCATGATTTCTGAGAAGCTCGAAATGCTGCTGATTTTGAAATAGAATAGACGCCGCTCTGTTAGCTGATTGTAAAGTGTCTTGATAATAAAGTGAACGAGCGACGTGAAACAACTGAAAGGTAGAGAAATCTGGGGAACTCCATTTGTTTTCCCTCGGTATTTTCCAACTGAGAAATGGTGCTCGTTATAAAGGCTCTGAATACATCGACGTTTCGAGTTATACCACTTAACTAATCCTCCATCTCCACTTCTGCTGTTCAACATTGATCTCATCTGCCGGGGGAGTCACTGAGCGCCACGTATTTTCGCGTTTTCATATCAACTTCGAGTGTAAATTTCACGAGCGTTTTCTCTATTATAACCAAACAAGTTAATTAAGTTGAACTAAAACAAGTTAATTAATATACTCAGATCGATTTCTTGCATTGCACCAATACAAATAGAATATGCAAAGAAACGCGAGCGAAAATTGATGTTTCAACTATAATATTTATATTTCATATTATTCATCAACATTAACCGTTTTAATTATCGAAGAAACCTGAAGACTTTTCATCGTTTTTATTTAACTTCAAAGAGAATTAAACTTTTTTTTTTCTTTTTCAAAAAATATTTTTATTCATCTAAAGTTGGAATGAAATACAAAATCATAAACAGTTCTTAAATATATTAGAGTGATACATTCAAAATAACTTGACTGCAACATACCAACGCCGTAGACGGCCATTTTTATGGATGAAAAGAATTAGACTTTAAATTCATAAGCAAAAAAGTCCTAAAACGTCTTTTGTACCGCGAAGAGGATATCTCGCGGCAATTTCATCTCCTCGAGATAGCGCGCAACTTAATATCTTTTTAAATGTCATAAAAAATAAGCCATGTACAGATATGTATACATAATTTTATAACAACGTAGCACCCAACTGGCGACCTTTTGCATTAGATTAGACAATTTGCATTGCAAATATACGTCGTCGTAAGTATCGGTGAAAAGGGCTTTTCCATAAAGAGGGTGGTTCTGTTTTTGGTCGCATCTGATGGTAATTCAGATTTTTGCATTATTGATGTAAAAGCTCGGGACAATCGCTTTCTTGCGCCTTTCTGCTGTAATTTATCATTTTCATTTTTCCATCTTTTTCTCGTAAATTATTATTAAAAATCTACTTCACATACACTTAGGGTTAATGAAAATTATGATTTTTTTACAAAATCAAAAAAAATATTTTTTTTACATTTAAATCAGATTTAAATAATGTTTTGAATATGAAAAAATGAATTAATTATCTTGAATGAAATTAAATAATTTAAATTATTTAAATACATTTAATTAATTTCAAATAAATTAAATTTAAAATATTTTTGAATTGTTCAAAAATACAGTTTTTTATTAAAACCATTCATTAAAAAAATCATTAAATCAATGATTTAAATCATCTGATTTTAATCTTTTCTTTTTCTTTTCTGGTCCTAAAAATGTCCGTCAATAAATAAACTTCCAAATACATTTGATAATTTCAAAAAACAACAAGCTTACGCGTTTGAAAAATTGCAAAATACGACATCTAATGGAGAACACTCTCGCCAAAGAAGTTTATAATAATATCAACATATAGTACAATCTTTTCATAGTTTCTCCCTTCCGCGAATACTTATCTTAAGTTTCATATTTCTTGTTGTCACATATTTCCCGACAATGTAGCCCCTGCCTGCAGCTCTCCTCAAGTATAAGAAAACGTATCGAGAGAAATAACCTCGTCGTCAGTGACAAAGTTTCACCGAAAACGCCTTTGGGCTTCACGCTGTTTTTATATATCTACTTCAATATACGATCGTGCACTTTCCACTAATAAGATCAGACTAAGTGAATCTTGATGTCATAAGTTATTCCATTCATTACTTTGGCGAAACCTTAATAAGATAGGGCAAATCGATAGATTAAAAGTAGTTTGCTCATGCCAACTAATCAGTTAATAAAGCAGCTTTTCCAAAAAAAAAAAAAAAATAAAAAAAAACTTAAATAAAACTTAAATAATTTCAAGGTTTAGTTTTCTTTTTATTTATATATCGAAAATTTAAAATTATATTACAAATCAAATATTAATAATTTGTAATGCTCACATTTAGTCGCTTAATTTTAGTGGCGGAAATTGCGGTTTACTTGAGTAGTTGATTTTATGAAATTAGTTCCATATTAAAACTTATTCCTGCCGGGTTATTGGGCGACAGCTAATTCAGCATCAACCGAGTTAGAGGAAGAAGGGCTGCGTTCACAGATAAGGCAATTTGGACCTTGTTCAGCGTTACCGGCGCATTGTAGCTACGTAGCTCTCCTTGCGATTAGCAAAATGTTAACAAAGCTCGCAACCGCACCCTTATAGTGTTAGTTGTTAACCGCTCTCACTTGCTCCGAACCTTTCTCTTCCTCTATCTGTGTTTCTCTACTTATAAGTTGCTTAATGAAGTACAATATGTATAGTCTATGTATTTTTTTTATTATATACATTTATACATAATTTAAATATTTATTAAATTATCTAATAATGAAGTTTGTTATAAACTTGTGATAAAAACCAAAATTACTAAACAAGAAGATAAACAAGAATTTAAGAAATATTAAATTAATTAAACAAATAAAACTAATAAAACTAATACACGCTAAATAAAAGTTTCAATAATAAATTACTAATCTTCTGATAAAAATAAAAAAGTCAGATTAAAAAAATAATATATAAAAAATATCCTTATCAAAACGAAAAATATATTGGAAATATATTATATCCTTAATATATATATTAAGGATATATATATTATATATAATATTAAGACTTAATATATACTTAATACGTTCTTAATATATTCTTAATATATTGAGAATATATTAAAAATATATTCAATAAAAACAAATATATATTTTTATAGAAAAAATATATTCAGTATATTTTAAGGGATTTCATAAGGATATCATTAGGATGCCATAAAAAGCAACCCTTTTTTCGCCTGGGCGATATATACAATATATATTCCTAGTAACAAATTAATATGGCAAACCCTAAAAAAAAGTTTGGCCTTAATAAGGTAAGCCTGAATAAGCCTGAATAATTTGATTTTTTTATTTTTATCAGAAGATTAGTAATTTATTA
>JABFPJ010001213.1:0-27670 GCA_022817425.1 Gryon sp. ZL-2020 | reverse complement strand
ACGTTGTCACGTCCGTATTAATTAGTCTCTCGTTATTTGAAGCAAAACCAGCTGACTCGCATAATTACCCTTATATTACCGTTCTGTGTGTATACTGAGGGGTAATGAGACGAAGGGAGGGCTAAATTAAAGATTGGCACGCAGCAATTTTGTATGTATGTATGTATGCAATCGTAAAAGTTATTTTTTTTTTTTCAAAATAATTAAGATGCCTTTTTATCTTACACGTGATAAAGTAAATGATAAATAAAGATTGGCTTTTTATGTTTCATTAAATTTGTAATTTGTAATTATGTGGATATTCGGGTCAGAGGGGTTTTTCAAAAGTATGACTCGGTCATGCTAATTAGACGATAAGATATATGTTTTAATGGGTAATTATTGATTTTTGTACCACGATGTGCGCATTTATAATCTCCCGCGATCGGCAATAAAATGTATACGTTCGTTGACACGAGTTCATCGATCGCTTCGACGGTATATAATTGATCATCGCAGTGGTATCGATGGCGATGTAATTCAAAATGCGAGTATTGTTTTCAGCTAAAATCACTTTTAGCCATTAATTATTATGCGACGGTGTAATTATATTTTTCGAGTTTGGTGTGGTGCGGTATAACATAAATTCAGCCAGCTTTTTACCTTCTTATTTTCATGAGTTTCAGATATTTATAGAATGCAAACTGTGCACTTAATTTATTATTATGAGTTCATTTATTTGTTTATCGCTGAAACTGAGTAGAAAATTGAGAAAATAATTCAACAGTTTTAAATACAAAAAAAACTTTTTTTTTTAATTGTATAGAATTAAATAAGTTCAAAAGCTTGTTGCAGTTATCTAGAACACTTTTAATCAATTAATTTCAATACAGCATTTTTAATTATGGTTGTTACTTTATAATTATTTTAAATTAGTGTCTAATTAATAAATGTTGGAAAAATTATGCTCCGTTTTTTTGCAACGGCACTGTCAGCGTTAATATCGGAAAATACTTTTTGTATTATAAAATTCTCTTTATTTTTTATTTATAGATATTATAACATTATTCAATTAGATAAGAGTAGGTTATATTATTATAATATTCATGTTAAAATACTGGCACTTTTTATGTTTTTTATTTCGTTTATATATACTTTCTACTGGTCAAATAGAATGTTCAATTTCCCTGCTGTTTATTAAAAAATCAAATCAGTTAATTGAAGTATGTTATTAGTCCAGGTCATTTACTACTATATAAGTTAAATGTAGAAAAGGTATTATATTTAACAAGAAGTATTTTAGGGGATTAACTGTCACGCATATACAGAATTCGTGCAACAACTTTTTTTGATCGTTTCAAATTAATGGATCAATATATACATATATATATATATATATATATGAGAGTATTCATTTTTCACAAAAAAGCTTAATTTTACTTTTATGTTGAAAAATGGTATAAATTATTTAGATATTTTTTAAAATATTGTCTTCTTTTTTCAAATAATAAAAAAACGTTTATTTACACATCATTTACTGCTACTATATTTTTTCTTGACAAAAGGGAAAAACATTTTCTGTAAAATATCTCGTATTAAATTTGAGTTTTATAACTTTGGTAAACAGGAGATGATGCTTCAATGTCCGCTATATGTGCGGGACTTTGCGGAAAGCCGGTATTGGCCAACTGCTGGGAAATGGATAGTTCGTTAACTGATACTGCGAAGTAACGAAATTACTAGAAAAATGTTATCATTTGATGTTAAACTTCAGTATGTACGCTTATATTGCAACATAAATTTTGATGCTTTTAATTAAATCAGTCGCATTTTTAATAATGATTCATTACTGAACATTCTTTAATATCAACTTTTTGCACACGTTTTTTTTAATAAATAACTTCAGTATATAATATTGCAATCTTTCATTATGAAGTTTTTCAACAATTTTTCTACGTTTTCATTTCATTTATTTAATTTAAAAATAAGGTAAATTATTTAAAAAATGCAAATAATTCTTTTAAGTTTTAACTTAGCAATTTGAAAAATTCTTTGAATGCTTAATTAAAAATAAATATTTTTACATTATATACATTATAAAAACAGTTCCAAGAACAATTTGAATTTATCATAATCTTTTAATATAACCTTAATTCAGTAAAATTATTATTAAACTATTTTTAAATTAGAATATCAGTCAAAAAGCTTTCTATGTAAAATAATTGTACAATTTTGGTAATAAAAATAAAGCAAAAATGGCTTTTAACTTTTAATATGGCAAATCTAACAGGTAGTTTTAGTTGCTGAACAACTAAATGCATATTTCAATAAGATACACTATTTGTTGTATATAGAATAATATGCAAAATTTTGCAATTTCTTTCAAATGACCGACGATACTTCGGTAGCGTAGTTCCGCAGATTTCCAAGCTTGAATACCTAACTACGCGGTAAAGAATCGTGAAGTCGCGAATAATTCAGTCTGGTTGTCGTCGCTTCTGAATCCAAATGAGAAGGTGCGCGACTTCTTCAGACTCTTGAGATGTGTCAGTGAAAATTTAATTTCGTTTCAATAAAAGCAAGAAATTATTCTAAGTCAAACTGACAGAGCTCGACTTTATCGTACAAAGTTCATATGAATATCAATTTCTGAAATACTTTGAGGTTGTGAACACATATTTTACAGTTTTGCGCGAAATTCCGCAACGAATGGCTTGAATTATTCAATGAAATAACAGTAAATCTATAATTGAAATAACTAAAGTCCGGAAAGGTATTTTGTCAACAACAAAATGAAAAGAATATTCACCAAAACTGCAACGAGTTTCGAGCCCCAATTGCGTGGATAAATATACTTTTAATTAAGATTTTGTCACATTTGTTCATTGCTGTCAAGCGAATAAATGATACGAATTATATTTCTGCTTTATAGAATTCGAGAAAATTTATTGCACAACATTGCAGTTTCGTGTGAGTTGATGGGTTTTTCTTTATACCTTAATTAACATTTAATATAAAAGAACGAATTTGAACTTTAATTTGAAAAAATGACTCTTCAACAAAGGCAAATAAAATGATTGCATTGAAATTTGATGACTTTGTTTTGAACATTATTAGAATACGAAATGATTATGTCTAGTGCAGTAGCTGCATAATTTCTACATTTCATTTCCTTCTTTTATTACTTAACATTCATATTGACTGAAGAAGAGGACTTGCAGATGGAAATTGAACATCATTTACATGATCAGATTACATTTTGCGTAAATACATAAAATTTATATTTGATAAGTTTCAAATATATTGTATATAATCTTGGGATATTATTGAGTAAAGGCAAGAAGACGTTGGAATGAAAGTGATATTTTCGAAGAACAAACGCTGGTCTCGTCTATTTTCCAATGTAGAAAAGCTAAAAGGAATATAAGTTTGTTTTCATCCTCTTTTTCTTATTCGTTTTTCTAATATTGTGTGAGTAAAATGTCCTTATCATTCAACACAATATAAAACATGCTTTCAGTTTTTTGTTGCAAATCTATTATAGAATCATGTCTTCGATAATAACCTTAAAAATTGACGACAAGAATTTATTTAATACAACAACTGAATATAAGAAATAAAAGTATATTGCACTTTATGAAGAAATGATTATACATATTCAATATACAGTCTTCATTTATAATTTACTTGAACGGTATTTTACCTGAAATCATGGATGAATTTTTTAAATTCCACGTACTACCAGAATTTCATCATATTTTCAAATATTATTCGTGAAATTAGAATATTCATACAACAGAGCAAGTCGTTTTGAAAAGGAGTATATTCGTGAAAAGCAGACGGAAGAATCGAGCGCGTGTAAAATGAAATATTCGCGGATAACAATTTCGTACATACAAAAATGTTGTATTCCAAAGAGTATTCTAAAAATTGATATCAAATTTGATTTTTTTTTCTTCGCTGCCATCTTGTGTTCATATTATTTCGATGTATCACCGTATCGCAAACTATGCATAACACATTTTTCACGACATCACACGAGACTTGTCTATCAGTTGCTTTGCGCATCATTTCGCGTATTTGCCAAAATCGTCATACTCTGTTTACAACGTTTATAAGCTGCGAAGTGAGTTTCATGCATTTGACGTAGTTTATGTGAATAATTTAATGCAATGAGAGTTGATGTCTGTATATGTTGCTGATGTTATTAAGTATTTCGTTAGATGTTTCACAGTGTGTTAATAAACTCAAAACCACTTTGCAGTGCTCAACTTCTTTCCTGTGCCGGTGGAGGAGGAATGTCTTACCGAGGACAAACATCGTCGAGGAATATGCATGAACACGTACGAGTGTCGCATTCAGAACGGAAAGTCCCACGGGCCGTGTGCACTTGGGTTTGGAGTTTGCTGCATCTGTGAGTATAATCGACGATGAATCCCGTCCAGCTTCCAAACCTCACCTTCTTCCTCTCTTACCCCTTGCTCCTCACTTAGTCCTGGACGATTTCTCAAACACCATTAATCGCGCATCAGACGACGAAATTTGATGACGAATGAATATTGCAACGAAATGTGAGCTACAAAGTAGCGACGTGTTCGTGAGGTGGTTCGTAATCGGACCACAGCTTCGTAATTCGAGAAAAGTGATGTCACCGCTTTTACGCTTTTTATGATGCATTTTAAAGTTACAAGACAAAGAAGAAGAAAACGATCGTTTTTTTATTTATACACTTTAGTGGTGTTTGGTTATGGAAAACAGCACAATTGTTTAGCTTTCTTTGATACAATTCTTATTGTATATTTTATAACATTTTTGGTTGACATCAATAATTTTATTGATTTTGCAGATATTCTTTTAAAGCCATTCCAGCGCGATGAAAGGATTTGTAATTGAGATTTGTCATTTTCAAACAATAAAAATAGTTTGATTTAACGTTATTATATTACAATTGTTTAGCAGAATTTTTACTTAATTTTGGTTCAACTCATTAAATCAAATAATTAGAAACCTCAATCAACCTCTTGGACTGATTCGTTATTATTTTTTTATATCGCTTTTTTTTTACTTTTGAAATAATCTCATCAACTTTACGTAATTGTGTTGACATAAAACGTGAGCATAATGTCACACTTTACTGCGTCAAACAAAATTTTATTGCATAGATTTTATATCGAGACGATCAAACGGAAGCATTTGTTTGTGCTTCTTCATTCATGGGCGGCACACTTGTTGGCCCGTTCATGAGGAAAAGGGTTTGGTTTCCCAACAAGCGAGCAAAGTAAATCAGGAAGGATTGGCCCATTTCACTTCATATTGGTAATAGTCAAAGAGTATTACTATATTTCATGTGGTTTTGCGACAAACTTCATAGAGGTTGCAAAGGTGGAGCTTATCACCTAGATTCTCTTCAATTGTGGTCATTTACTTACAAGTTGAAATATCCCAATTGCAGTGTAACGGATTTTGATTGTCAGAAATTCGGTAATGATAATGGAAATTTGTTTTTAGTGGTGGGGCGTGTTATCTTGATTAAGTGGAGAAAGGATTAAGGAGCTTAGTCCACGGTCGAATGTAACTCAATTAAATTGGAAATTCAATGATGTTTTAATTGAAATGATATTCTCTCAAGTGAAATTTCAAATTAAAATCTTCATCTTCTTTTCACAAAAGTAAATAATATTTTATACATAGATAGAAAATTAATTTTTTATATGTTAATACAAATACTTGATGTTAAATCATGCAAATAAGTCTAAAGGCATTTTTTTACAAAAGTAAAGGACCAAGTTCTAAAAATAGTCGTGTTTGGTAAACAGTTTTAAATTAAAAATAATTCTCTAATTAAGAATTACTTAATCTGCGTCATTTCCATTAGCAAATACCCACGCTAATTATCTTTAATTACACATTTGCATTTCACTTACAAAAAATTATCCAAATTTTAACAAGATTTAACGAAAAAAAAAACAAAGAAGAAGAATAAAAATGTGCATATTTCTGAATTGCGACGATATATAATTGCGAATAACAGACGCAAAAGAGGATAAAGCAGGCAAGACAAAAAGTCGTATCTGTTTGCTATATATCAAGTGGCCCAGATTGCCTGCGAATCCTTTGAATAATACATTTCTCGTGAAAAATAAGCGAAAAGTCTTGTCATATGTCAAAATATTCTGTGATCAATTTTCACAAAGATGCTTAGTGTATAAAAAAATTATTTCTCATTTAAATCCTTTAAAACAGACTGAAGGTCGATAAAATCGTTACAAATAACTTTCCCAATGACGCCGCGATAAAATGATAGAAACGGGTTAGATATAATTGCTGTATTCTCGCGAATCAAATTAATTATGAATATTTTTTGAATACTTCTTATTCACGCGGTTATAATTATTGATCGTACCAAAATTCCTCATTGGATCAAACAGCTGTCTAAATTCTGCAGAGGACTATTTTGGTTAACTTCTGAATTTGGGTCACGTGATTTACGTTGAATGACACATTTTTGAAGGTGTTTTTAAATGAGATATAATTTGATTTAAAAATGAAATGTTATTAGATTTTGATTTACAGAAATTTAAATTAAAAACAAAATTTTTTTTGGGACATTTGAGAATTTAATGTAAAAATCAAGTAAACCGAACACGCAAGCGGTCACTTCTGGTCCTCAAAGCAAACACATTCTCAGTTATGACTTGATTATCAAGTTTCAAACTTATCTTCCGCACGGAATAATTTGATATAAAAACTTGTTTGCGCACATCCGCGTCATTTCCCTATTGTCGAGGTCCAAGTGAAAAAGTTCGTGCGTCCATCGAAGACTGATTTGAATGTTAAAGAATCAAACTCACGTGACAGTTTCACATAAAATTACAAGCTTGTAATGAGATTAAATTTTACTTCATCTTTTCGAAAACTATTTATCAAATCATTTCCGAAGTACCTAACTTTATTATTATTTGTTAAAGTTTATCGTCTTTAAAAGATGAATCAAAGTCTTAAATGAAAACATTACTTTGTTCTTCATTAAAACTTTAAAAAAGTAAATATTCGAAAACTTTTGTTAACAAAATAGAAAAATCGCTGGAAAAAGTATATCTAAAAATGAAGAATACAACATATTCGTATTGACAATTAATTCTATTATTGTATTAATGTTAAATTTGTGTGAATGTATAGAAAATAAATATATCATGCATAAATTATCTATAAGCACATTATGTATTTACGATATATATGTCTAATAAATATTAACCTATATATAGCAACATTTTGTGTTCTATCTCGCAGTCAGTAAAATTGATTTACTATAAATTTTCTTCTAAGGGATTGTTCGTTACATGTATACATTATATTGTATTTCTAAACTAATAATAAATTCTGCCGATCGTTACCCGTAATCTTCCGGTCTACTATTGCTTAATTTGACTTCCACGTGATTCTCTTTATTACATTTCACTATAATTCCGACTTGTTATCTTATGTAGATGAAAGGTATAAATTTGACAAGGGTCTACACTTTTTTATTCTTTCATGTAACCTAAAATAAGCGAAGAAAAATGTTCCGCATACAAACGTTGTTCTTTTTTCTCTACATGCTTTAATAAATTTATATTCCACGTAGACAGACAGATTAAATGCTACAACTGAGAAATGATTGCATTTCAATTTAATACAATTATTTTCAATTGATCGTTTCTTTCATTTCTAATAATTGTATTATATTGTTTATAAATGTTTTCTATTACAATATTAAATATTCTATGTTCATGTGTCTTTCCGAATAATTACTGTTTCTCCGAAATTTATTTCAAATTAATGGATATATATTTAGTTAACAATTATTTAAATATATATTAAAGTATTTGTTAAAACTGATAAAATACTGCATTTATCAGTTTAATTTATTCGTTATTTGCATTCAATTGTAAAATATTTCACACTGAATAAAATATTACAGTTGAAAAGTTGAAATTGTGTTATAAAGTACATTAAAAATATTCCTATCAATTATGCAATTAAGCATACCAATTTTGTTGAATACATAGTACCTTTGATCTTGTGTTGAGACCAATACAGCAATAAATCAGAGTAGTGGCTTTAAAGTATTTGAAATGTATGCCTGAGTGTCCAAGCGGGTTCGACATATTTTCTTAAATGTTTTTCTACCGTTAATTATTTCCATTGTCGTCGTTTTTATCGTATTTTCGAACGAATGGAAAATGAGAGAAAAAACAGAAGCTAAAATACATTTCGATGGTGTATTTGATTTTGTGCCTGAGCTCTCGTCCGTGCCTGAGGACAACTGAACTCTTGTCGTGCTTGCTGCAGAGTACAGTTATTTAATTGCCTTTCTGTTCGGTATTCAACGTCCCACATAGCTGAAAGAACTTACACGCTCGCTTTATATGAAAACGTTACTAAGAAATTCGGCAACTGAAAGAGGTATTATACGAAATAATGTCGCGCGTATTTACTCGAGCTAAGGCATAAATGCATACTAAAGTCAAGTGCCATATTCGTGTTTGTCTCCTCCCAGTAAATAATGGGCTCTTTTATTATATAAGGTCAGCCGTTATGTTTGTCTTTAATAACCAAGCAAATTTGAACCAAACGTAATGACGTTTTGTAAAGGTTATATTTTCTTGTTGCAATCCTGTAGAGAAAGTTTGTAATTGAAGGCAAATGTTGGTCCTAATATGGGAGTAATACAAGATGTTATTTTTGGGAAGAACATTATGTATTAGTAAACTAGTTCAAACCATGCAAACTTGTTAATCGCTTTGCTTGAGTCTTAGTTCTACGCAGACCATTTAATTTGTATGGAAGACACAATATAATTATTTTCACCGGCATTGCTTTGCTTTTCGAATATTCAGTTGATCGGCTTTTGCCTTGATTTTGCAAATAATATACTGGCGTACGAGTGATTTAGAACTCACCTTAATGGCGCTTGGGAAATAAACTTCCGCAAAGACATAGGATTTCGTGTTTTTCGTAGATATGTCGATTCATTTATTTATACTCGACTAACCGGAGAGGAAAAAGTTCGTTCAACTTCAGTCGGAAAGTCAATTTTCTGTGACGAAAAAAAAATTTTTTTTTTGTCGAAGCTCTTTAACTGTTGAATGTACAACGTTTTGTTGCGAAAAAGCAGCAAAGCATTTTTGAATTATTTAACGCAACATTGCGAAACGTTTAAAAACATTATTGCGACATTAAGGGTATTCGCAGCTTTGTTTTCGCCCCTTGCATGTAAAATTAATCATATATGTGCATGATAAATGGCAATTCCGGCTTTGAAGTATAAACAGTAGCTTGATATTAATGCGTGGTTAGATTTAGTAAATGATCGTGGTTAAAAATGATTTATTGTTGTTGTTATGTGGTCGATTTAAAAATGTATTTTAAAAGACTGGATCATTAAGGATCATTAGTATAACAGTTACATCATTGATGGTTTATAATATTTAATTTTATGCAATGTAATAAATATCTTCACGGAAAAATTAAATGTGTGTATACTACGACAGTCTTTGTGGGAAATAATTTGTCTTTTGTTGAGAATGCTGGTATTTGGACAATGAATAAATTTATCTTTGGTATTGTAAGAAAAGTTGTTTCTCGAAATATCTGCTTACTCACGTAAAAAGATATTACTTTACAATCAATCACAAACAAGCAACATTTAAGTAACCGTTTCATTTCTATTAGCACTTCGGTTAATTTTTTATTCGATAAAATATATATATATATATTTAAGTAAACAAAGTGAAGAAAAATAAGTATCCCATTCTTATTGGGTATTGTACATTTTTCACGAATCTTTTTGTTCGTCTAGGGAAAGCCGAGAAGGTTGATTACATGGGTAGGTTTGCTCACAGTTAATATTTCTTTTATGCCATGACGACAATGTTATATATCTTGTATTATGTATGACGGTAATTGTGTATATGTTTCATCTGTAATTGTGTATAAAATAAAACGACAAATGATAAGAATAAAAGCGAAAGAAGAAAACTAAATTAAATTGATATAAAATTTATAATTCATTTTACTCATTACGACGTACGTTCAATTGACTAACGTGATTAAAAATTAGTCGGGAAATAGTCACGAAAGTATATATATATATGGTAGCACGTTTGATGTAGGTAAGTTCATGAACCGGTTTAGCGTAGCCTGCGGTGTTTCGTTTCGAGAAGCTGTTAACCGTTCTGCTTTAAGGGTGCCCGAAATGGGAGAAGTTAGAAGCTCCTACATTTTTCACGCTTTGGATTTGTTTCGCACAGCGGACACTCGTGCAAACATTCTACAGGGGCATCCGTGATCAAACAAAGTATGCACAAAAGTGGTGAATAGAAACTCGTTATCCAAATCTGAATAGAATATGCAGAAACGACGTAAATCTCAGTGGGATTATTATGACGATTCAACATTCAAGTTCGCGAGAGCAAGAGAGGACACATTTGAATAAATTTTTCATTCAATTCGTGGACAATTTAAGGCTACCTCGACTCCCGTCGGGTGCTGATCAAGTATCTTCTGATGGAGCGTTTGATATGAAAATAGTTTGCTTGCTTTCCAGAGTAGGCTTTAAAGTTCAAAATTGATGTTAGACTCCGACGTCATGGCCTTCGCAAAGTTTGCTTGAGTTATGGCAAGGTGCCTCTTTGGAGACGAAATTTATCATAATGTTTCGGCAGGAAAATGACTTTCTTTTCTTTCGAGAAAAGTGGTTTCCTATTTTAAGCAATTCGAAATTTTGCAATTTGTATAATATGGTACTTTTTGTCTCTATGAAAAAAAAATATTTTTTTTAAATGTTTACAATATAACTTTTTTCCAAAAGTATATTTTACATATATTTTACATATATTTTTGGATATATTTCAAAATATATTTTTTCCCATACGGGTATCACCTTAATTTGTTCTATATATTTAACTGCAAATCAATGTTGCATATATTATTGCATAACATATTAATCATCTGTACTGTTCTTTTGTTCATTAGTATATATCTATTATAATTATTTGAATACAGTTGAACTGTACCTTTCATCGATGAGATGAATTATAATTATATTGTGATATGTTGTTTGTAGATTTATTTAAATTGTAGATTTATATTCTCTTTGTGTTCGTTAGTACGCAGTCATGTCTTTGTTTGTTTCCGACATATACGTTTTATTATAATTTTATTTTTGCAATTAATTTGACAAAATAGCATCGCATTTCGTTATGCTTATAATAGGATATTTTTCATAATTGTCTCACCAGCATCCTACCAACTTGTACATCATTATGATTTACTCTGCGACAATTTTGCATTGTTAGATAATAACAAAACCTTATTTCATTATGTATTTAATGACTAGAATAAATCAAACAGTTACATTGAAATGGATTTCTGTTCTATACATTTTTCAAATCACGTATCGAATGTCGATATAATATATAATATTAGATATCCGTGATTTAAAAGTAGATAAAAAAAAGAACAAAATATCATAACATGAAGTTGTAGTTAACTTTGTGATGAAATTAAATTGTTAAGTAAAATGTAAATTAATCAACTTAAGTTTCTGAAATAGTTTATTGCATTTCTTTGAAACTAATGAACAACTGTGCATTTTTTATATTGTATTATCAGTTACTAAAAGAATTGTCTTATTTTATTTCTGCATTTATAAAGTGAACAAATTTAAAAAGCGATTTCATCATTAAAATGATTAAATTTCACTGAGTCTATATGCAAAGAAAATATCGAGCTTGATCAAAAATTATCATGCAAATAAAAGGACTCATTAAATGAAAGAAAGTATATATTTGTCGACGAAGAAAGAAAAGTGCAATAAGAAAATCGTACATGATAAATTATATTTGTACTGTACACTACCAAAACAAGTGTCTCATTTTGAGACATTTTTGATGATTGAGACACCAAAAATGTCTCATTTATTCAATTTTAAAACGCTTTTCGCGTCTCAATCATCAAAAATGTCTCAAAATGAGACACTTGTTTTTATAGTGTATTTCACTAGATATTATACTTGTTATAACGGTGCTATTCATGTTTTATTTCATTATTTGATTGGATTATATATGATTTTTAAAACACACAGTCAATTATAGCTACAGATACACTCGACTTTTTTTTTTATACTTAGTATAGAGAAATTTTCAATTTTGTATATTTCCATAATTAAATTCAACTAATATATTTGTTTAGCAAAAATAATCATTATTTGCTAAATATCTCTTAGAAATCAAATTCAATCACTGCTAAGGTTCTTAAATTGACGCCAATTCCTTGAAAAGTGGGTGTACTTATGATAAGAATACAAAATCAATCTCAGTGTATTGAATGACGTTAAAATCTATAAAAATTGCTATACAGTCGTTGAAGAGAAATTCCAGTATTTTTGGAAAATTGACAACGCTTAAGGTTGACTGAATTCATGCGTCTTATTATTTGACATTCAATATATTACAAAATATTATAGTCGAAAAGTATATGGGCAACAAGCTAACGTTTCAAAAAGTTTATCCTTAATTCGATGTTGTCAGTTTTCATTGAACTTGACGTCTAAAGTCTGTTGTTTGTTATTTATATGTTCCATAAGTCACCGCAAGCTGTGGCGGCGAGGTGCAGAATAATTTGACCTACGTAACAAGCCCGGGATTCCCGAACCTCATCGATCAGCCCATGAATTGTTCAGTGGTCGTCAGGAAAATAGAGCCTCTAGTGAGCCAGCTCAGAATTGACTTCCTGCACTTCAACATAGTAAGAAAAACTTTGGTATTTGTCATGTAATCGTTAAGCGTATCGTACTTTTCGCTTTTATTTCAACGACTTAAATCATTTTCATATTCAATCGCGAAAGAAAATATCAAGTTCGCGCATTAAAATGTATGATAAAATTGTGTGCGCTCCGCTATTGGAATCACAAATTTGTAATAAGTTTGCAGGTGATTCACTTAAATCGAGAACGAAGCGAGATAAAATAATGTCGGCGAAATATGATGGAGATGCATTTTGTATTGTTAATTGTACATTATTTCAGTGAGTTAAAAATATTTAAGAAATTCGCGGCTTAATATAGTAGCTTAATTCAATTTTCAATGACAATGTTACTTTGTAAAGTACGTATATTCCAATGTCGAGATAACAAATTTGAGATAAGATTTGTGCCGTGATGTTAAATTAATTTGAAAATGCATAATTAATTTTGAAATAAACTGTATGCTTTTCATGTTCATTCAATATTTTAATATTTAAACTGGAATATAATTGTACAAATAATTTAATTGAAAATAATATATATTATTTAATGAATAATAATAATAAATTTTATTTGAAAATACAAAAAAAAGATTAAATAAATATTTATACTATTTGAAAATTGAAACTAATAAAACATTAAAATCACGTCACTTTAGTTTCAGAATAAAAAATAGATTTGAAATGTCTAAATATATATATAAATATTCTAACGGTTGTTGACATTTACACTTTTGTTTGTAATCCCATGAGTAAATATTACTTTATTTACTTCAGATTTTTTACACTTTTGTTCTACACTATGGATTGTTACTTCATGTTTAGATTTCATTGAAAATAACGCATCAACTCAATTGCAAAATAATACAATTTCTTCGCTAGCTAAAGTTAAATAAATTATGCATTTTTTTCAAATTTGATTTTTCGTTTTCATTTTATAAATAAATGAAAATGAAATGATATTGTCGGTTGTCTTTAAATATAAATAATAATACTCGAATTCAAAAATTTGTACACTTTATTATTTGATTTCTAGTTTCAAAATATTTATTGGCAAATTTTGTTTTAGTGCTGTTTTATTTTTTTTTTTTTTACTAAAATTACTTTACTTTCATTTATTTGTATTATTGGAGAACATTAAATTTCAATAATTCTCAACTTTGTAATCGTATAATTTAAAAATACAATATTTGCTTTTAACATGATTTTAGTTTAAGAATAAATGTCAAGAGTTGACAAAAGGTTGTCGTTTTTTCTACATTAGCGAAAAAGAAGATATGACATTCTAACATCTTTCATCTGTGAAGTTTTTATAAAGTACGATAAAAGTGTATAATGTGTATTGAAGACTTGATAGAAATTAATCAGCGGAAATCTTATATTTGATCTGCAGATATAAATTTTCTGTACTTTCTACAAAAATAATTATTAGGTATTGAATATTTAATTGATAAACAAACTATTGTTTGTATTTATTAATACAAATTTGAAATTTAATCTTTCAGAAAAACATTTTATTTATTAAGAGCATTTATATAAAAATAAAAATTCGAGTTTTAATTTTTTATGAAACATTTTTGTACTATTCTAGATTTATAAACATAATATATTAATATATTTATTGAATATTTGCTGACTAAAGGAGTAACATTTCTTTGTTATTAAATAAACGTAAACAAAGTTTAAAATGAAAATTAATATTGGTCAACTTGGTGTGCTCCGTTAGAACTTCTTAATATCTACAGATATATTTAAGAGTATATAATCTGTATGTAAATGTAATTGTAGGAAGTACATTTTGTATGTAATCTATATGCAAATTGAATATAAATTGTATGTAAAACACACATATATGAGTGCACTATTTAAATGAATAAAACGCTGAAACATTTTATCCAATATAGAAACAGTTTTTCAATTTAAAATAATTAATTGACTAATTATAATCCTCACTTTTGTTTGCAACTGGAGGAATAATGCTGAGGCGCCATTCATAGTAAAAACTCGTAAATCTTAATTTTAAGACTTGAGTTCTGTCAAATTATAGAAAAATGTCTTTCTCTACTTTACATTCCACAAATTATTGTTAATATGCTGTAAATGATTTGAATAAATGCGTAAAATTTATGTAATTAGTTACGCAAAAATAAAAAAATACTTAGTAATTTTCTATAAAAAGAAATGGCACAGTTGACTGGAAGTTTTAATTTTTTGCCGATATTACTAAAAGTAGTGTAGTAAAGTCTGATAATACCATATTTATTATTAGAACGCGTATTATGGTGTACATTGTAAGTATTGATTTCTATATTAAAGAATATATTAGACGCTAAAACTTGCAGTATCTTATTAAACATCTTTAGATTTGAGTAAAAAATTTATTGAATGTGTCATGTGATAAAGAAGAGAACATTTTACATTACATTATATAATTAAATTACATTTTTATGTCATTGTTAACTTCCAATGAAACATTTCCTTTTGTTATTACATTTTTCATTTTAATTTAAAATAAAATGTACAGTTCATTATTACAGTTTGATAATATTAAAAAAAGTCATATTCTGTGTTTTTTCATTAATTTAACAATTGCATTTTATTACAAGAAAAAGCAACTTTATGAACAGCTGCATAAACATATAAACATATCCTTGTTTATTTGCATTCTAAAATAGATTCAGTAACTTGAATATATTCAATGCGGTTTAAGGTAACACATTTGTCCGAAACTTTTGTAATTAGTTTAATGAGATTGTCTAATCTTACACAAACCAACTAATTTTCTAATCAGAACTAAGAAAATTTGTTTTTACACAAGTTACAATAGTAAATCGTAAACGTAAGACAGTTTTATTTTTTGTCGAAGAAAATTAATTTAGGTCACAAATTATGATCGAACGCGAACGGGGAATACATTAAAGGGAAAAAATTACAATGGAATGTTAACAAATATAACCGCTAACAATTTAGTGGAATAATTTTTCACATTTTCTTCCAATTTTCTGTGGAATGAAAAATCAGCGGCATATTTCTCAACGAATGAAACGTGATTTATCTAAACAACATTCCATCGAGCGTACATTTTATTCGAATTTAATAAAGGCCAACTGCAATTCCACTTTAAACGCAAACACTATTTTCAATGCGAAAATAAAGGAACAGTTTAATTAGTGTAATTCCGCTTAAATAAAACGGACAATAAAAAGTGATTGTAAAACAATGTACCGAGATCGGCTTTCTTTTTACAGTAAAACCCTATAGTGTTAATTAACTTATCACGTAATTGTGGATTACTTTCTTCTTATTAGCCTTAAAAAGAGGCAAAATGGCTCGGAAAACAGCTTTGTTTAAAGTGATGCGTATTGTGCCAATAATTACGAACAAATATAATCACAAAAATGTGATATTCTTAGGAACCGATTTTTTAAAAAATTGTTTCCCTCTTCCTCTATACATTAAATACACTAAAATAATTATGCTTGTATTAATATAAGTATTATTTATTTAATTAATATATTATTATTTAAATTAATTTGTGTCATCATAAAATTATTTTAAAATAATAGTAATAATTCGTACTATTGTTAAAGATTTAATTATAGAACTTGGAAAAAGATATCTCGTGATTTCCGTATAAATTGAAAAACTTAAATTTCTATTGATGAAAGAATAATAGATCAGCCAAAGAAAATCTTCAGTCTTGTTACTTACAAGAAGAATGTTTATTGGTCATTTTAACGTGAAATTGATCCCTTTTTAAAATAAAATCGTAAAATTGCGGAAATGCGCAAAATCATTATTACTTCTATGTCGAGTTATATTTTTTCATTTTGAAGCTAATTTTATAATTTCAATTTATTTTTATACTTTCAAAGCTTTAAATGTGCGACATTAATGTGTCCAATTTCTTTTCTGTCTCTGAGCACACTTTCTTTTGTGTACAATTAAACATTGTGTGATATTATTAAAGACGTAAAAATTCTGTATTAAACACGTCATAGTTAATGTTGTTACGGATTAAGTTCACGTGTTGGGTAGCGAAAAAAAATTGTTCCTCAACCAATACTACAATTTGCCGTTTTTGTTTCAACACTATTATATTATTGTGATATGTGGAAAGCTTACAGTTAAATTATCTGGAAGGAAAAAATGGTCCAAGGCTCACTTAAAATACCAGCACACCCTCGGGGAACTAGATATATTATACGAGTATGGAGCTAGTAAAAATAAATTTATCTTCGGCCACAAATTTGATTAAAAACGTATTACGTGTTGTGAATGAAGACAATTACCAAAGTAGATTGAATCGAGAACTGTGAGGTTATTACAATGGACTTTTCTTTTTTTTTTATTTTTATCTACTTAATTTTTGTAAAATATTGCTGTTCACTTGGAAATGAAACTGAACAAATTGCACAAAAATTTAATGCACATTGAGTCATCTGTTTTCAAGACATTTTTCGATTGTTCAACTCAGCGGATATTTTCGTTTTGATTATACCACTTTCAAACTGAAAAACGCAATTAAGAAATTCAGGCTTTAATATATTCTAAGTTTAAATTTTCAATTCATTGATCAGACTTGATCAATGAATTATGTCACATTAATAATTTTGACGCATAACTTTGACATTACTGCAATTAAGTTTTAATTATTATTATTATAGTGACATTTTCATTTATATATATTTAAAATGTTTGCTTTTAAGTATAATATTAATTAATATCGATATTCAGTGGATCGTAACGCATAAATAAGTACTATTTAATTCTTCAATTAGTTTGTATTTAAAGTCTTACAGCATAACAAACTCAGCTTGTTGTTTCGGACATTGATATACGATATTGCACTTAATTAGGCAGTGATCGAATGTATTGGAAACATCAACAACGTTGTTGGTTGGATGTTGAGTGCATTGAAGACATTAACATTTTGAATCATGTGATCTAATTGTAAAATTTGTCTCTGCATAAATAGTATGAATGTCAATATTTGAAAGAATTTAAATGTTTTATGTCGCGAACGTTGATGGATATTCAAAATTGCATTTGATTGTAGTTTTAAAGCAGAATAATGATGATGAAATGTTAAATCTTCAATGAAATGATATTTCCATGATTTCAGATTAAAACATTTTTAAAAAGATACGTTCAAAATGGTGAAATTTTATGTGAAATGTAAAAAGTACAATTATTTTTCTTGCCATAAAAACTTTTTATCCTTTTATCTTTATGAAAAATTGATTTTTATGTTGAAGGGAAAGAAAATTTATGTAATTACCTAAGAAAACTTAAATTAATCACGAGGATTCTAAAGTAGAACGGTCAGAGTTTTTCCATTAATCAATCACGAGACATTTAATCATATGTGTATATTGATTAATTACGAACGTGCCACATTTCTGAAACATTTCTATAACTATGTACATATTTTAGAGATTTTGGCAAATTATGACACACCTAATTAAAATAGTGTATGAACTGCATAATGTTTGAATTACCCAATCATTTATCATTTTCAATCATACATTCTTCATGATTACAACGAAATATTAACTCAATATAACTTCAAAATAAATTAAAAATTAATTCGTTTATATAAACTAAAATGTAGTTTTAAATAATTATTTTTTTTAATTTTGATTAATTTGATTGAATTAATTAACTAATTAAATTTAATTCTCAAATGTAGATGGTTTTATTTTTTAAATTAAATTCTGTTATATAATTTATGATAGATACAAAATAAAATAAAATTACTGATATTTTAATGTCCATAATGAAGCACAGTTAAAATTCGTTTTGGCTCAGTAAACTGATAAACAAAGATGTTTAAATTGTAGATGTTCATCAGATCGTTTATTATATGCATGGAAATTGTATAATTATTGTTAGACGTTATTTTAATATACACGTTTAAAATCATTCTCGTCACTTTTTATAAAATCTTACACTCATAAACACTTCATTTGACTTTTTTCGTTTACAAAGCAAAAAACTTTTTACATGTGCGTGTGACAAATTCAACAATAGTAAGCAAAAAAAAAAAAAAAATAGACAAAAACAGTCGGCATGCAATTTATAGACTGTCTGAAATATGCTGCATTCTCTTTCCTCGTTCTTGTTTCGCGAACAAGAACATGCGAAATAAGCGATAAAAGCAAAACGTTCGCAGCGCACGCGTTGTTATTTTTGTTTTATTCGCACTTACAGTTAAAGCTTGAACAATTATGAAACGATCATACTTGGTAGAACGTAAATCTGTACGTTACAAAAATGGTGGACGGAAAAGAAAATAAAATGTAAAAAAGGTATGACAAAAGTGTCTTTGTTTCTGTCCATTTTAAATTATTATCATTTACCGGATGCATAAATATATATTACATTCTCTATAATGACGACTTTTTAATCTCCTTGATAATTGCATCGCAGTGTTCATTGTACATTGGAGACTTCATTATTTTATCTCGCTTCTTTTAATTCATCAACGAACGATTGATGGAAACAGACAAGTGTAAGACTTTACTGCAGAACAATAAGTGTGTGTCGACGGTAGTGGTTTTTTGTCGAAATTTCATCGTCGCTCGTTATTTATGCAAATGTTGTACATTAAAAATGAAAATATTCATTACAAAATGCAAACAGCGTTAGTATTTTGTGCACTCGTGTTTCATTCTACACTTTGCACAATAAATTTAATCTCAAATACGAAGGCTTAACTTTGCGGGCAAATTAATTATGAAAATTGATTTTCCAGGGCCAGCCCAATCGACGTACCGGAGTCTGTGATGAAGATTCTATGGAGGTGAGAATATTCATTACAGTATTGATTCTTTTTTTGTTCTCATTATTCTATTTATTCAAAGAACTATTAATTAAAATTACAATAAATATTTTCAGATAATAAATGGAAACAAAACATTTCAGTTATGTGGTTGGAACAGTGGCCAACATAGTGAGTATCCATTTCGGTTAAGTTTATACTCATGTGGACAGTAGCGTTGTAACGAAAGTGCAATTTAATGAACATTACTTTTGACACACGATATCGACCGTAATAAAAGGCCACCGAACCTGGTTGCAAGACCATAGTGAGTTTTCATAATCGTCTTATCTTGACCATGCTTCGGTTACCGTTTTATTATGAATATGGACGACAGTAATTAAATAAACCTATATTCGACTTTTTTTGACAATGATGTGGTCCAAACAGAATTTCAAGAATAGTATTTGTGCAAAAATATTAATTACTTTATTTGTTCTCGTAAAATTGTCAACTATATAATGGCGAAATTTGTGGGATGTTTTACAGTTTACTTGGACATCGGTAACGATTCAATAATCATTGATTTCAAACTGCCGGGTAATGTGGAATCACGCATTTGGGAGATGCGAATTATTCAGCTGCCATTTGAACAACGTGCACCAGCTGGTTGTCTGCAATACTTTCAGGGTACAAATGGGACATTTAGGTCGTTCAATTACTTGCCAAATGGCCGATTTCTGGCCAGACAGGATTACATCATTTGCATCCGTCAGGAAATGGGAATGTGTAGTATTTCTTATCAGCCTTGCACTGTTGATTCCTTTCGCATTGGTCCAGCCAGATTTAACACAAGTAATGCCGGTATACAGGGCGAAGGTTCTGGCGCTGGACCGGATCTTGAGATCATTTCGGCAAGACGCTGTCGAGACAAGATACTCATTCCTTGTGATTTTGAGGAATTTATTACGGTAATTATGACAACATTTTTTTTAGCTAAGATAAAACAAAATGATTAATGATGTTAGCTGAAATAAGATTTATTTCGCAAAAATTGAAATAATTGCTGAAGAAGATTAAGTAAAGATATGTATATTAAGCTACTACTGCTTTTAAAGTTTGTTATATATCAAATCTTAATGGTAATTCTTAACCTTTATGCAGATCGTCTTTGTTATTTAAAAAGTTAATTAACAAAAAGTGACATTAAAATTCTTGAACAGAAGTCAAAGAAAATTACATTTTAGACTACATTCGCGTTACTTTTAATTGATATTAGCATCGTATTATTTACTTTTTTAACACAGACTTCAATTGAATTTCAAGTTGAAAAACGGAAGAATAAATTTATGATTAAATTATAAGAACTGCGTTTATCATAAATATAATTTTATTTTATAATTGAAATTATATTAATTTAATCATCTTGGTGAAATTTAAATTTGATTTATTGTCTTTTTTATGCAAAATATAGTGTGGAATGTACATTATGAGAAGAGTTACAACAGAGTTAGTTATTCTAACTAAGTTTGAATATAGTCAGCAGTTCTGAAATTTAATATTATAACTGAAGTAAGAGACTGAAAGTCACATACATTAGTTTTTATAAATATAATGTATACTTTTTATTCTATACAAAATTCTTCCTAGAGTTGTATGTTGAGATTTGTATGTTGAGTTCTAATTCATATACATTTCCATTTGTACAAAAAGGAAATAAAAAGAAACACATTAACCCAGTAATCAATCTAAGTATAATATCTATCATAAAATCTGTATTATTAACTATCAAACAATCTATCTCATAATGCGAATATTGAATGTTATACTAATTGGATTTTTATTGGAAGCATAAAATATTTAATGTGGCATTAACATCAATTGTACAAGTAAAGTACAATTTGTACTTTACTTGAATTAAATTAGTTTATAAATAAACTAATTTATTAATTTTAATTATGTTACCTTTATTTACTTTATCTTAAGAAAGTACAAAATGTTTGTGACTTACATTATTTTACATTATAACTATTGTTAAAACAACTTGTGCATTATATTTACACGTATTTTTCTATTTGTATTTATGACATTCTGCTGATAATGCGCCTTAGAGTTTATCGTTTTCTCAGTCTGTTGAACAATGTGCTATGTTCTTTACACCCATTGCACTAAATAATACTTTACTACTTGTGCAAAACCTATTTGTGCGTTTCTTCGGGTATACATAAAATTTTACAAGTATGTTTACTTTGACGGTGAGACAATCTGTTGGCAGTTTTCGAAACATTTTGAAATTTTTCCGATATTTTCATTCCTGACAAGTTATGTGATTTTAATGCCGCATAAAATTTCAAACGAGGAGCGATTTTGCAAAGTAAATTTATTAGTACTAAATAAGTCATTTAATGAACATGAAATGTTATATTTTGTCACTTTGAAAGAAAGTCTTATACAAAAAAGTTTCTTAATTAAACTTGAGTTATTGTTTAATAATAGTTAAACCGTTTTTTAAAAATGATATAATTTTATTTTAATTTGAGGGTTGGCAATAATTATGTTTATTGGATAAATTAATAAAATAATGTTTAATTATGTTTTTCGCTATTAAATTAATAAGTTAATAATCTTTAATAGTATGGCGGATCATTAAACAATTTCCGTTGCATTTTGATTGGGCCATTAAATGCTTTCTACAATAGAACTGTAAATTTACAATAGTAATCCCTTATTTTTTCTATCTATGTTTTTCCATGATTTTTCCATGAATTTTCTGAATAAATAAAATCTCATTTCTATCAGTAATTTCTATCAGTAATAATAAAAAAATTGTATTTTTCCAAGAAAACATAATCAAATAAGAATGAATACCAAAAATAAATTCAATCTGGATGTATTATTAACTGTTATAACATCCATTACCAAAGTTATGACACGTTGTGACACGTTTGCAAATTTCCAATGTTTATTACAAAGATATATAATAGTTTATTGGTATTCGAAGTCTATTTACAACAAATATTCTTCCGATTCGATTCGCAGTTGTATATGTTTTATGTTTTTACTTGCCATATTGTCATTTACACTCTACAAATTTCATGTTGTGCGTTCAGAGTCATTTATTTGTAACTAAAATGCTGGTTGTAGATGTTGCTTTGTCATAAATAGACATTCAGAACAAAGCGAACATTTCATTTGCAGATAATCCTTATTTACTATTGATTTAGTCAATAAAATCTAGATTTGTTTAACGTTATTGTTACTTTTTGAATATTGGTTATTGTATAATAATAATTGAGTATTTTAAGTGATCATCATTAATAGTGATAAATTACATTCATAATGAATTGCGCATTTACCTTTTTTGTTTGCATCTAATTTGCTTTTTATCTCAATTTGAAAACATAATCTTAAAATGCGATACACCCTTTTACAACTACATTCCAAAATCCGCAAAAAAGCTTGTTCTTGTTAAACTGTCTTACGAGCATTACACTTTTCACCTACCCCTATATCTTTTATTAGCGTGACAGGCGCAATTTCCCGCAACACGAGTAATCCCTTTCACAACGTTTTCCTTAAATGTTTTAGAGAAGACCAATTTTCTTTTCGTGTTGGATTTCGGTCATGCCGAAAATAACTACCGAATAACAATTGACATTAGATTCAACAGGTTCATTTTTGTTTCGTACTCTATATATACAGCAAAGCATTTCGTCTGTTTTCAGCCCGGCAACGATGTGACCGGAGTTTGTGACCTTGAACATTGCGGAAGTTCCTTATGCAATCCCGGCGAACTCGACATGGAGGGAAATTGTCGCGTGGAAACTTCCGCGATGCCATTCAACATCAGGGTGGCTTTTGGTCCGGGCGTGGATACTGGTACTTCACTCGAGCAAAATGCCGGCATGTGTCTCAACTACGAACAGTTGCCGTGTGTTCCTTGAACTTGATTATCGTGCACAGTGAACAAACTCTGTCTCTCATCAGTAGTGAACTTTAATGCTGTCATGACACAGTGCAAATGCTATTACATGTTATTAAACTTGACGAAACGCGTCACTGCTGACTTTTCACCGCGAATATAATTTCATTTTGGACTCTCTAACGTCACACCGTTCGTCGAGAGGACTCTTACGATCCGTGTAATTGCTGGCGTGTAAATTATTTTCAAGCTACGCTTTAGAAGCTCATTTGTTTTTCATAACTTTTCGATCCGTTTGAATTATTTGTCAAGTACGGATGATTAAGGTTTCATGGTAAGAGAAGAGAATAGTATCGCATTTTCTACCGCAAAATACGCCAAATGGAGAAAATGAGATAACTCGTCTTTTACATAAGTGTAAAACATTTTCATGTTTTATCTGCGAATTATTGAGTGTCAAGTTTCACAAATCCAAGAAAAATACTTTACCGAAGACAAATATTATAGTGAAATGTGATCGAGAAAGTTGTATAACAGTGCCATTATATTAAGTTTGTACAAATATTTAGTTTAACATATGTATTTATTAAATTATTTATTTATTACTGTAATCCTTGTATTTAATTATTTCTGAACTATTAAGTAATAATATAAATAATATACAGAATGAAATTACTTTTATATTAGGTTTCAGATATTATTCGTTACAATTTTCTGGGTCGATTTTATACATCAGTCTTGATTCTTTATTCCGGATAAATTTGCTAACGAAAGGAAAAATGCATATTGTGTATAAATTTTGAAATAAGAGTGGTGGAACTAGGGAAATTGATATAGAATGTTATACATCTAGAATTATTTTCAACATGTTTATTTTTATACAAAATCGTTTTCTTCAAAGACGTTATTACAAGATTGTTTATCAAAAACTTCATAGTCATTTTCGGGTGTATATTCTGTTATTATGCTGAAAAATTGGAAACACTTTAGGAATTGGCAAGAATTAATTGTATTTACTTTGTTCTTTTCTTCGCTTCATTCGTTATAGATTATTTCTTGTATAAATAATAACCGGAATCACAAAATAAATTGATAATAAATGCCTAGCATAAACATCCGCTGCGAAAATGATTATTCCGAATATACTTGTTATTCAGTCGAAATAGAGGATAATATAAAATTTATCCCGAAGGTTTTACTTTGATTTGTATTCGCTGATTCAGGTCAACATTGATGAAATATATTTCATTCGTTTCTATACGCGATTATTCAGTGGCGCAATACTTTTCGTATATCAAACTCAAGTCTTTTATTATTCACGAAATTGCTTTAATCTGAGTCTTATACCGTGAAATGCTCTTTTTTTACTTACCTTAAATATAGACTGCTGCATAGTATCTTACATAATTGAATTCAATTGTGAAAATAAAATTGCAAGATGTATGATTCCGTTTTGAAAAGGCGGAATTCGAAAAGTAAGCTCTCTTGTGAAGACTGTTCAAATCGTCAGCCGAACTATGCATGCTGCAAGAACATATAACACATCAACATAAAATCCTCGACATTTTATTTATACGTCGTTAAATTTGTAACGTTAACTAATAATGTAACGTGTTTCTCTAAGAAAAATATGAAAATAAGGATTACTTTTAATAAACTGGAAAAAAGGGATTGACGAATGAAAACAACGACTTTTTAAAGAGTCAAATAATTTATTTACAAACCAGCTAGCTTTTCATAAACGTAGATAGCTTAGCTCGCATTATAATATATATATTTATTTATATATATATTTATATATAATTCTTCATTTTTTGTGTTACTCTTGAAAATCATCGGCAATGATTCGCATAATTTGTCATAACCAGATTTTCGCAGTGACGATGAAAGTCATAAAAATTAACGTCCATTGTTTACACGAAAAAGAACTCCATTTTTTTCGTTCTTGTTCGATTTTTTTTCATAGGGACAGAAATATCGCGCTATTCGAAAAATAGTCGTTGAATGCATGTGATATCAATTGATGCGAATCATCACAATTTAACAGTAATGATATTCAGCGATGAAGGAGATAATCATACAAGTGTTTTTTAGCAACCACAACTTTTAAACGATTGGCAACGATCAGTTTATGGAATCGTTGATTACAGTGATGCGACGTCATAAGAAAAAAAAATTATCGTTTTTCTTTCGTTCAATTCTACAATGTCGAAAAAGGAAATTGAATAAGTGTAAAAAGAGGGTATTTTTGGTCAGTGATAATGGTATATCGATGTGTATAGTATTTTTATGCATTACGATAAACTAGACTGATTTAAGAAAATACAAATTTTTGAAAAATATTAATGCTTATCGAATTTTTTTTTCTTTACATTTAGAGAAAGTCTGTACAATTTCGAAGGTGACGAATTAGTACTGTTTAAAATTGTTAACCGTTTTTGTTTCGTTTTATAATTTGACTTTATTTTCATGCGTCATTTTCCCATTTAGATATATTTGATGCTTAATAAAAGCGAACTTAATTGTAATAATAATCAGTTTTTTTCAAGTTGAAAATTGCACAGAAATGTTCAAGTTTGCTTTTTCGTAGGAGATTATAATAATATACTTTTAGTGATGATTTGTATTTTGAAAATCAAAATGCCTATTTGTTAGTTATTTCATATTAACAGATAAATGATCAACAGTGATAATCCAATTACAGATTTGCATGTTATTTTAATCGCGTTCACAATCTGATTATATTTGAATTCAAATTTTTGATTGAATTAATCGTCATTTTGTCACTTTAGCTGCGAAACCAATATGTTGCTAGTCATTTAATTGTCTCTGATACGACGCATCAATCTAGCCGCTACCGTTTTGTGTGGTTCAACGTTAAGCGGCTCGTACAATTTTGAACCCTTCGTTGAAATTAAAAGACATTTTTTTCGTTGCTGTAATTTTATATCGCACGATGAAATATAAAGTTACCCACCGGCGGAATGGTTCAAACATGCTTTACACAACAGATATTTTTTTCTTTTTACTATAAACCATGAACGCTGAAAAGACACTTTATTATCAAATATTACCCTGTATCAAAGTGAAGGAGAAAAAAAGAAGAAAAAGACACATAAGCTCAAAGTCGCGTGACAATTCAACCCCTTTACACTCTTCAGTTCACTATGTAAAGTCTTTCGTTTTGAGTTTCAAGTCTTTGTTTTTGATAAGCAGATAAAAAAGGTAAAAAATGGTTTTGTTAGTTTGCTTTTTTTTGGCACAAATAATATGAGATCTGTCAGTACTAAACTCGATGTATAAAACACGAAATAATATTTCAAAAATGCTATTACGATAAGCAGTGTAAAGAAGTTTTGTTGTCACGTCAGAGCCAAGTCGCCAGATAACTTTAAATTTCGTTTTCTCTTTTTATTTCGTTCAACAACAAATGCTTTGGAAATGTCTATCGTTCAACGCAATTATCTGCGCTCGTTTTGCTAATTAAAAATGCACGTCCAAGTTGCTCGATTGTTATTGTAAAGTTAGCGTCTACCTGATTTGGCATTCTCACAGGAACCTAAATTATAATCTCCATTGATTGAAAAACCCTCTAAACATTTATGGGTTTTAATTAGATCAACCGTTTAAACTGGACAAATTTAAATTGTTGAGTAAAGCTTCTACCGTAGATGAAGTTATATTTTTTTAACGTCGTTTAATCTTCTGTTTTCACTTTTACTTGCTTTTCTTTACAAAGACGTAATTAATGAATTATTATTAAGTGTTAACTTTAAGTGACAGTACTAATGTCGAAAATGAATGTCGTGCTACATTTATATAGAAAAGAATGTCCCAAATAAGGACAAGCATTTCCACTTTTCAACAATGATTATTTTCCCTCGTCTACACAAAATTTTTCTAGGTTCTGCATTGCTCTTGTTCCCCTTCAAAATGACCGTGCGTGAAAATACAAACGTGGTGTATTTTTTTTGTACATATATATGTTTATGACTGCGTGTGAAATGAAGTGTGTGTGCCCGCGTGTATGTGACGACGATCTAAAATGTGGTTTGATGTGCATGCGTGCGTGCCCGCCGCGGATATGCTTTGTTCACGGTTTTTTTCTTTGTCGTGGTTTACTGTTCTCAAAACCTCTCGAGAAACCTATTCGACTGGACTCATTCACGTGACGGTACTTAATCAAAAAAAAAAAAAAAAAAATAAAAAAAAAAAAAATA
>JABFPJ010001212.1:0-27679 GCA_022817425.1 Gryon sp. ZL-2020 | reverse complement strand
ATTAACATCTATACTAAATTTATGATTCTGCCTAATAAATTTAGTATAGATGTTAATGAAAGAGATAAAATAAATTATATTATTTAAAATCTGAGCAAGAGTATCCCAGTTTTATTAGAATGCTAATAAATTTTACTCTATGAGTTTTCTTAGTGTACCCGTTGCGTTGAGTAAATAAAAGATAATTTAATTTTAGAAGGTAAAAATAGTAATAAGTATTTGAATTTTATGAAAGTTAAAGAAAAGTGTTAACTATTTTTGATACATTTTACAATGTACCTTAGTAAAGTTGATCAAGTTGTTGGTTTGGTTACGTTATTTCTCATAATAACGTAATGCAACCTTACCAGTATAATATGTTTTGTTTTAATTTCGAAAAATGCAAAAAGTTTTTCTTAATCACATTTTAATATTCACAGTTGTAAGCAATAGTGAACACAAGTGTTCACAATTATTAACAATTTTGTGAACTGTAATTATATATTACAGTTCACAAAATATAACTAAATTATGAAAATTAATTGGTAGGTGATAAAGCACAACTTTCTATCAATTACTTTACAAAGTCAGTGACATGTCGTAATGAACTAAATATATATCTTTTTTTTTTCTCATATTCCTAATGGCCAATTAAATAATTTTTTAAATATATTACAATTGAGGAATGTGTGGATAATACAATTTTTTGATAAATATATATCCTTGAGTCATTCAGACTTGTCTTTCTGTTTCAAATGAGGACACAAAGATAATTGGTTGGTCCATTCCGTATCGCCTACTTGGGCCGATGAATGTATTCATTGAGATTACGCGAATGTCGTAAATGCCTCCTAGCCGGTCTGCCACTGCATTTTATCTTTGTGGAGGCAACCCTCTCGTTTTCGTGGCGATGGTGTGAGGAGAGAGAGAGCTAACGAGAGAATGAGAAAGTGTATAGGAATGAGGGCCACTATCTCGCAACTGCAGTTACAACTGCACAAAGGTTAATGCACGGCTATTGTTATTGCCGGTCCAGCAGAACTATTGGGATTTTGTGGCTAGACATTCGTATTCACACGAGTGACGACACACTCGCTATATTATAGTATGCGAATGTGAATATATACGTACATGCGTACACGACTCGGTTATATTCGCCAGTGCATATGTGTGTATATCAAATATATTCAACGTGTAAAATACGAATCGCTGAATCAATTATCATATTACAGTTACTGATTGGTCCGAACTTCGTTCAATTCCGCTCGGAATTCAGGGGTGAACATTTTGACTACAATAGTATTAGGAAGATTTTAGTCTACAAAAGCGTAATACATATTTTCTATGACTTGAATTAATATCATATCTATGAATACGATATTGCTATCTAGAAATAAAAAATACAATTCTAATTCATGGATATGAAATATTGTTACCTTCTTTTGAAATTATGATCATAAATAGACTTGTACTTTTTATAAAAGTGAAAGCAAGGTAAGACTAGTAACTTAAAAAAAATCATAGTTTATAACAGGTCAAATTAAAATCTTGGCTGTTTTTATATTATAATATCTACTAATGATATATTATCGAAGTATAATTATAGTTTGTACAGTACTTTAATGTACTCAAATAATCTGTAATTTTAAATGTATACAATATTTTTACTTTTCCAATATTTAATATTCTACTTATACGTATTTTTAATAGCAGTAGTAAATACAATAAATATATGACATTAATTTACATTTGTACACGTACACGCAGAGCACGATTACTATAAAAATTTATGTTTAAAATTGAAATTTTACTGAAAGTTCAGCAATACAGGTACAGATGCAATATTTCGCGACCAATTACTGAACTTTTCAATGAAATATTATTGAATATTCGGGAAAAATTTATGAATATTCAATAATATTTCATTAAAAAGTTCAGTAATTTGTCACGAAATGTTGCATTTGTCCCTGTACTACTGAACTTTCAGTAAAATTTCAATTTCAAACATAAATTTTTATAGTAATTGTGCTCTGCGTGTAAGAATATTTATAATATTTGCGAATATGCCTGTTTATGCATCAAAATATGATTTAATAAAATTAAAATATACAAAGAAACAGAATAGTATTAAAATTACGATATGTAATTGACAACATTAAATATATTATAACCTATTCGTAAAAATTAAAATCAAAGTTGATGCATTTCACAATGCACATTGTAAATTCGATTCCTGTAAAATAAAGAACGAATTTAAGTTCTTTATTTTCAGTTATAATGTAAAAATATTTAATTTAAAAAGTTTGGTAGTAGTAGTTTATAATTCGTGTAGAATATAATTTTTACTTTATCACTTTATCTCGTGAAAAATTGTATAATGAAACGTTATAATGATAACAACACCAAACATACTTGATCTAAAAACTAGGTGATTTTTTTATTTTATGAAAACACATGAATTCATGTTTACAATATAAATAAACATACAAGAAAGTTTATGTAAACATTTGAAATAACTAAGTTGGAATGATATATTCAGATTTAATAAACGAAAGTATTTCATAATGACTACGGCAAAACAAATCTATTTTTAAATCAGAGTTTCAAAAAGATTTTTCCATTTGCTGCATTCTGCTTACTTTTTTTAATTCTTTTCTCTTTTAATCAGGTTTCCTTTCTCATTTCACTATTTCATTTTTTTGTAACGTTCAAATTGAAATTAAAAATTCTCACCAAGTTAACGAGCGAGTGATAAAGGGATAACGTTAAAATAAGACGCAAAAGGTAGCCATCTCCGTGAATAGATGTAGCTTGCGCTTGCAATGAAAATTAATATCTTAATCATCGAAAAATACGAGCGTTACCTAGTAAAGACATTCATACAATATGCAATTGTAAATACACAATCTGACCTTCTACATAGAACAATTATATTTATATAAAAACTTAAATTTTTCGTTATTTGTTTCTTAACAATAAAAACTAATTAACAAATGGCATGATATAAATATCATGGCACATTTGTTTTTATATGTATAATTTGTAAATCTAAATAAATTGAAATGAAAGACAAATTACACAATCTTATAAATTCATTGAACAAATAGTGAATGATTGAACAAAAAGTATAAATCATAAAATATTTTTAAAAATGTATCAACCGATGCATTTTTTGGTATCAATAATGCTATTCGAAGCGCCATGCATATGAGAATTATGGTGAGACCAAAGTTCAAAGCGGTCCCCGGGGCTTTGGCTTCGACAAAAATAGCTGAATTGCTGAGCGCTAACTCACATTGAAATGCTAAACAAACGAGCATGGTTGGTTAAACTACACGAATAATATTACATTTCGTGCGTCCGACTTGCTCTACAATTTTCAAATTTCACGCAACTATCTTTACATATACGATTGCAGTGTTATATTCTACGTCGCGCAAATTACGGTTACGTTTCGATTATGAAAGGACGAAAAATAATAAAAAGACAATTGTTACATTTGTCGAATAATTTCATGCGAATAATTTTAAGCTCTGAGTAAAAGAAAATCAAAAATATTTTAACTCGGTACTTTCATATTCGTACAAAACTTAGCATATAGGAATAATTTATAAGTTTTAATGATATCAATATTTGCATGTTAAACTTCATATTACTAATCCAACAATTTATTCACATTTTAAAATGAAATAAGTACCAAATTGCTCTAATGTTAACTTATAAATTATAAAATAAAGAGATTGATAAATCGATTTATAAATGACATTTCATATTTATATAAATATTCATACGTAATTATAACTTTATATTAATTGAATACCTCGTAAGGAAAGCAATTTGTGGTAGCTTAATGTAACATAATAAAGATGAAACGTATTTGCAGACGGTGATGATGTGTAAGTCAGTTACAAAACAAGAGGAAATGAGAATACTGATTATCGGAAGTCATGCTGTAGATCGATAGCTTTTACTGAACGACATCAATTACGGTTAGTGTACTGCCTTGAAATTAAGCACATGCAATAATTAGATGGGTGCTTTGTCGCGATATCGTGTATTGGATCGTTTAGCAACGGAATTGAAGGTGGTATGACTGATAACGCCTATTAATGAAGCAGTAAGTAGACATAAGTGGACACTATAATTATTCAAATATCTATTTGCTTCTAATTATCAAATACAATTTTTATTTGAACTTATTTTAAATACCATTAAATGAAGAAATACATTCACTTAAAAACCGTCTGCATTTAATGAATGTAAAAAGTGTCATATACGCATTTATATTTATCGAATCTAACAAAAAAAGTCTCGCATTTTTTCTCTATTTATATTTCAATGTTTAATCTTTTTATTTCAGTTATATATATTCATCCTCTGTTTATTGTCTTTATTTCCACTGCATTCATTAATATAGTAATTCAGTATTGTTTTACTTTATCACACGTGGTACAATAACAATACAATTAAGATTAATGAAACATGAAAATTAAATGTAAGATTTTTCAAGATTTCAATTAATATTTTTCGATATTCAAGGTCCTAATAAGCAAATTTAATAATGCGTTCATTGAGTGAATTTGAAATTGTTTAAATGGTAATCTAAAATGCCCATGTGATAATAAGTATATGCGAAGTACAAAATTTAAATATGTTATCACTCTGTTTATAATATAAACAGAGTGAACACTTATTGATATATTATATCAATAAGTGTTTCGTTTACTTTATTTTACAGATTCGTCATTCGATTTAGATTTTATCTTTAACATAACTCGGCAGTCATTAGTTCTTATAGGAAATGTAAATTCTTATAGGAAATGTACTTTCATAATTTATTGATAAAATGATGCAAAATGTTGACCTAAAAAAGTTATAATGCAATTTCGGAAAAAAAAATGTACAGAATTTTATCAAAAATAAATTTTGTCCATACCGAAATACAATATCAAAAATTGAGCAAAGCTAAAATTTTGCGTCCACGGGCCCTAAGCACACTTAGCCAAATAACACAGGAATTTTTACTGTTGAGATAGTATTCGATCTGTATAAGACAACAAACAAACAAAAATACTGTTTTTATCAAGAATTATTATGATGTAAACAAACATTTTTCTAAAAAAAACAGTAATTTTTGTTGTTTGTTGTCTTATACAGATCGAATACTGTCTCAACAGTAAAAATTCCTGTATTATTTGGCTATACGTGCATGAATTTGTACACATTCAAATTTTGAAAATTAAAATGACGATATTCATATAATTATTTTGGAGGCTAGATCAATATAGCCTCCAAAACACTGAAATTTTACATTTTTCCAAAAATAAACTTTCGTACTAATAAAACATTTAATTTCTTCAATATAATAGACGGTATGTACAAATCTTAAAAGATAAATAATATTGACTTTCTTATATACAAAAAATATCAAATCATCTAACATCTCTTATTAAACCTTATTGACCATTTACCCTAACCGATAATAAAGTTAGTTCCTAAAATAAAGTGCCGACAATGATTACATATTGTGTTTCGAACGTGTGCATGGGAACAGCAACTGTTTGCTTCAGTGTTCTATAAATGGTTGGTCGCTTACCAGCTAAAGGGCTACACATTTTTCGTAATGGTTATGGTTGGGTTCTTGTCGGGAATTCATTTATCTATTATAGGAAGTCACATCAATAATAACACTCATAAAATTAATGATTACGATAATGAAAGGACTCTTATAAAGAAATCTTTCTAAAGCTTTCTATATGAAACATAATTTAAGTACAAATAAGCCTAAGATGAGTTTAAAAGTAATAACACTTGTTCAAGTATAATGCGCGTTTAATTGAAAGGACTATTTGTGCAAAACTATCACTTTTGGAATGGCGGAATTTGCGAAAATGTAACGTTCATGTGGAAAACGTGTATGATCAGCGCAGTTTGCAGTATCTGTGTGCTGCTCTTAAATTTTCTGTTCGATAATATCGTTATACGAACCGCAAACTCATTTAAGGAGCGTATCTGGTAATGACGTAATAATTTTGACACTACCTCACCCAGTACCAAGTGAAGTGTTAAAAAAAACTTATACTGCGTGACCAATTTTAATATTAATTAGACTTTATTGAATTCGTAAATATAAGTTGATGTTCCCACTCGACAAATATTTATCTCTCGCATAAATTTTCCAAATTAGCATTATTCAATTTGTTAAAACAAAAAAGGAATAAAAAAGAAGATTATACCGTTGATTATAACTATATCATTCCAATTGGAGAATTAATACCACGTATTTCTTGGTGTAATCTTTATTGTTATATAACTTTGTCAGTACACAGTTATTGGCTACAAACTGAATGAAATGCATTTTTGTCGATTGGGAAATTACTTTAATTAGTTTTACTGATTATCGATTTTAAGTATAAAAAAAGATGATCGGTTTATACTAATCTGCTGACGTTTCCGAAATTATCATAAAAGCAGTGCAAGGCAAATATCGAATTATATTTTCATTCCGGACGGAAGGCGTAATCCGGCAGTTTTTTACCACTCGAAGGAACGAGAGAGTGAAAAAAATTGAATACCCGGGTCGTCGCTTGGTGTATCGTGCTCCACTCAAATCCTCGAGAGCAGACTGCCTCTAATCTGAACCGTCGGTCTTGGGATCGTTGCCTTTTAATTTCTGTCCCGGCCAAATTAAAATCGACTTAAGTCTTTCCAACTTCCTCCTCGTCTCGAAATCTATACGTATATTAATGTAGAATTTCGCTCTTACCGTGTTATTCTATTGGGAAATCTCATTTTATCGATTCACCGTATGCTTTAACAGCAACGAGCATATATACAGAATACATCGCACCGCGTTGTCTGCTAAGTGCTAAATTAACGTTTCATTAAACGAAGATTGGCTCTCAACTACATCTATATTGTAAACTAATACATATATATACAAACATATATATATATATATATATATATATAATACATATACATACAACTTTGAAATCGGCAAGTAATTTTAATTAATGCAAATATATATCAGAAATAAAAGTTAAATAAAAAAGAGGTATTTTATTGAATAATCATGTATATTAAATCATGTATATTATAACTTACAGCAATATCGCATATGTTTAAAATTCAAGTTAGAGAAATTTATCAAATCTCAATATTATATCAGTATATTATCTTTTATTATAATAACATTCCTTCTTAGTTATTAGATAATTAAAATGCTCAATTGAACATGTTCATTTTCTAAATTGACAGTACAATTCTGCGACGGTATCGTAGAAAAAAGAAAAAAAGATTTCAGAAATGAAATGCCATTTTTCAATTGATCTTTATTAGCTGGGCTAAAAAGTTTCCACGAAAGAACGAAAATTCGGTCGTTTCGTTAGTACGATGAAAAAAAATGGACTAAAAACAACAATACTCCCGCGCACAAAAGATTTTGAAATCAAGTAGGAAAAAGGAGTAATCGCTAAGAAAATACTTTTCATCTCGTAAACTTTGCCGACCGCTATCAAAGTTTGCGTGACTTTTGTAACTCGCTGTAATTCAGATTGGCTAGTGCATGGTTCGGTTAGATAACATTGTAAGCAACTCCACGTTCTCTAATGAAATAATTACCTGTAACGTTATAGTTTCTCGCATTGTATAAATAGTCGAAAATTTATGCAACATTTACGCATAATTTTAAGAAAACAAATACGCAAAAATTAAAATTAAAAAGACTTTTTATAATAACTACTAATTGATGTTACAGTTAATTAAAACATATACGCATATACATTACAATAATAAATGTTGGTGAAATTTACAAAAATAAATAGGTTCATCAAAATCAAAGTAAGTTAATCGTGAGCAATATTCGTCTTTGCAACAGCAAAGTTATTTTCATGACGTCGAATTTGAAGCGCGCGTTCAACATCGTTACGTTAATCAACTAAAAGCCGGTTTGTCTAAGTTTACACAACGCGTTTGCCGGATACTATCGTTAACTCCTTCAGCATATCAATCGCGTTAATATTACGAACTTTACGAGAGGGAAAAAAAAGATTAGCCAATACGCTTTCATTTGATTAAACCAAATTCAATGACGACTCGATCAGTCGTAAAAGTTGACTTTCTAATTGACGAGTGAAAAAGACAAAACGTAAATGTATATTCAAATGAAAATTGTGCGATAGTGAAAAAAAAAACACACAAAAAAAAAGAAATAGATGACGAGCGTTAGCATTAAACGTACGGACTCCCCGACAGCAGGACAGAAAACGTCGCACACATTGGCGCAACTTTCCGTCACGGCTGGTGAGCTCAATCGATCACCGGCCGACTCAATTTGTCTCCATTGATACCAATCTGCTGAACAAGCAGCTCCTCTTTTCTCTATCTTTCACTGTCATTCTCTTTATCATCCTACAAAATCCTCTGTGCAAAGTTTTTGACCGACATTATTTCAATAATCCCCCAGTTGAAAATATACGTAAAATTTCACACAGAGCGTTTTAAAATAACACCGCAACTCATCAAGCCGGTGTCAAATTAACACCCCCAACCCGGTAGCGTTAGGTTCTTCAAAGCGCTTTGATTTGATGGCAACAGCCTTGGCTTCCCATGTACATATGCATGGAATTTTCGCGGGCGATGAACATGGCAGTCGCAGTTTATTTCACGGAGACAAATATACTAGCTGACGTGGTTTTTGATTGCAAAGTGGTAGATCGCGGGTGGAAGGGTCCATGATGGTTAGATACGAGAGCAACCAAAAACGAGGGCTGGTTAGCAAGAGTGGATCCCGCTGATTATATCGCAGTATTTGCTCTGCGCGCGTAGAGTTTCGCGTACTGGTGTCTCTCTATCGCCCGCGCAATTTAGCCCGAGCGTTATATTGAAACACGCGCGGGAATTAAATTTGCGCGACAGTTTGCGGTAGGTGTATGTGATGAAGATAAAGTAATGCCGGAAATTAAGCGACATTGTGTGATGAGTCTTTTGCTCAGTTTCATCGACCAGTCGTCAATAAGTGTCCTCTTTTGAAAGGATAAATCTTGAATCTTCGTGGACGACCGAGATGTTTAGTCATTCATACAAAAGCTTCATACATTTTAATTCAGTATTCCAAGTCCATTGATGCAAAGCGCACGGCGAAGAGTTGCTACAAGTTACAAGCTAATATTTGCAATTTACCCGTGCGCAATAGATCTCAGCGCGCGGATTTGCAAACTGGTCGGTCGATGCGGAAGGATTTTGAAAGCATCAGCTGGGGTTAACGGAGACACGTCAAGCCGGCGAAAATCGCATCCCTGTTACCGAGCCCCTGTCTAGTGGTGCAGTAACAGGGCGGTGGCAGTGGCGGCAGCCAGAGCCGCATCAAGTATCACTCTATTTACCCGTCAAATATTTGTGCTTTTACCGTGCAGCCGCCGCGTATTTCAGCCTCTTCCCCTTCTGCTCTTACCGCACTCTCCAAACCTCTTTCGCGCAGCCTCTAGAGCCACTTTGTATACGACGAACACTGTCGACTAAATTTCCCTAACGAAAACTCGCCGAAAATTTGCAATTCCAAAAGAGAGATGGAGAAGGCACAGCGCGCGCGAGCAGCTAACAACGATATAGCAGGAGCGAGCCGCTGCGCCAATTGCCTTGTGCGACGAAGAACAAACTGGTCTTTGCCGAAACTCCGAGGGAAACATAAGGAAACTTTAAATAGAAACGGGTAAACTCGGGTAGAGCTTGCCGAGACCAAGTTATGTATGCAAATCTTCGAAAAACGGTCCGACAATTTTGTTTATCGAAATCGAACGTCGCTTTCTCATTTTTGTCGTAAAATTTGTGGTCTATGCGCGCTCTACAATGCTTGCCAATTGGGAATACTGTTTGCCATTGACAAGGGGTAATTGAAAGATACCATTATGATTGTATTCTGAAGCCAATGTCGATAGCACGTGCTGAAAATGAAGGCACCCAGAACATTAAATGGACAGTGCTGCTTGGTGGAAGAACGCCCTGATTACCCGTAGGCCAGTCACGAATATAACGCACGAATGGTTGCCACATCGTTTTCGTCCTTCTTTCGAGATCTTGTGCCACTGCCATCTACCGAGAATCCTAATATCCAAGTTTGACATTATGCCAAATACTTACTCTTACTACCCGTTTGGAATAAATTTCGCCGCTATAATGGACGATATTCCATAGATTCGCTCGTGAAACAAAGACACTTGGATAAACTGACCGATGACCACTGAACGGCAAAGAAAATCGCCGCATTCGCAGTTACGAAAGACCACACGTTTTCAAACTGGGCCAGAATAAAGGATAACACAGTTTTGCGCAGCTGAGCAAATTTTATTTCACTGATTTTTGACAAACAGTAGGGTGCTCAACGAAACGTATTTTTGCTCTTCACCGAGCAGAAGGTACCCGTAATTTTATCATATGTAAATGTTGTGTAACTACTTTTTCCAATTACGAATAGAAAACGTGTTGGATTTTCCACGCAAGCCTTTGTTATTCTATCTACTATTTTGAATGTAAAAAGAGATTTGATTTTCGTTTGTAGTTTCTTTTTTATTTATTTTTTTTCTTTTTTTCGGTGTAACGCGGTTGTTCGATTTTTAAATGATTTTTCAAGCCTCGGGAATCGTACTCGGTTTTTGAGTGGTTGGGGATGACGAGGAATCAAACTCACTGTAGCTATTAAGCCAGCGCCAAATTCAAATCGACCGATTTGAATGAATAACTAGCTACATTTGAACGAAGCCATGAATAAAATTTCAATCTTAATCAGTGTCTGCAGTACAATATAGGTCATGATTAGTTTTGTTGGATAAATAACTCGTTTAATAATTAAAATGTGTTTATTGATTTTGATCTTTTCATTATTATCAACAAAAACAGAGCATAGTTTTTATAATATTAACATATTTTCATATATATAAAATAATTTTTTTTTAAACAAATTTTAAGTGTCGTTATTGTAATACATCTCTATAAAAATAACTTACTTATAAAATGACATCATAAATTATATAATTAGAATTTATATAAACAGAATTTCAGTTTTATCCAACTTGTCCTAATGAAACGCATCTTGTAGCATAAATCAGACAGGCGAATCCTTTGCAACAATCAGTTTGATGGAGACACTATGAGACAGTAAAATACAGTTATTATATCAGTTATATACTATAAAAACGACATTTGAGGAGACGACCCAGTGAAACATAGAAAAAATCGTAAACAAATTTATAAAGGTCCCTGTTACCACCCAAGAGTGGCTAATTAGTTATACAGTGTTTAATGAATGTAAATAAATATGTTCTTGAAATTGTTTCAGACTTATAAGTTCAAAATCCGTTCCGTATCGCAATTTTTGATGGATGTAGTTCTGATTTTGTAAAAAATATTCGAGAAATAAAGAGGAATAACTTGTAAAGACAAATTTCTTTGCAGGTCTTTTTCACTTTGTAAATATAAAAAATCTGATTTTATAATTTATTCTTCTTCCAAACATTTCAAATAAAATTAAAACAAAATCCACTAAGAATTGCAATATGCAAATCTTGTAAAATGTAGCCTATTTTTCAATAATTATTAACAAATAACAGAACAATTTATTCTTTTTGATATTTTTACACATGCTCTTGATTATATTCACTGAAAGAAATGCAATGCAAAAAGAATTATAGAAAGCCATCTATTATTGACAATAGTATATTTTTGTACTAGGGTGCTTGCGCCCGTGTGGAAAACGAAATTTTTCTGCACGCGGGACAGTACGGAAAGTGGCTATTTTCCACACTAGTGCGGAAAGTAGTTACTTTCCGCACGAGTGCGGAAAAAAGCCACTTTCCGTCCTGCACAAGTGCTGAAAATATAATACTTTTAATCGGACGTCTCCTCAATGATATATGCGTAATATATCTTAAAAATATATTTCAAATTTTTATTTCAGAATTAATGACAATTTAAAAATCCAAATAACTTTTCGAAATAAATACAAAATAATGATCAATTATTCACAAGAATGAAACAATTTTTACATCAATTAGCAATTTAATATAGGGTGACTGCGTTAGTGAATGGTCAAACTCTAGTAAATAGTCAATTTTTGCACACATATAATATTTTTAAGAAACATATACCTTAATTTAATAATAAAATTATTCTTTAAAATCTCCTATTCGCATATATAATATGAAATATTTAAATTTATGTGTTCTATTTTATTTTCAAGAATGCTAGAAAAATCGATTTATTATAAATCTTAATTCTATCACTGATAGATGGGACGTTTTCATTCAAATCTATAAATTAAAGATATTTTGTATGAAAAATACTCTTCTTTGTTTATATTTTCAAAGCTAAGTTTAAGATATCAGTTAAGATGAAATCACCCTATGAAGATTTGTATTTAACTTATGAACTGTAATATATCTTTAATAAATATATCTTTAAACTGGTAAATTTAACATTATTTCTTAATTTAATAAATGTTCTTAATACCTTATCTCCAGAAGTACCACACACTTGTTCATTCTCACCACTTACTATCATCAAAAAGATGGAAAGCAAAACAATGATTAATGTCAGTTTTAACGACATTTTCTAAAATGTATTTAACCTGGAACATATTGAAATTTATAATTTTGATGAAAAGAACGAAATAATTTTTGTACAAAAGAAATTATACAAAATTAACTTGCTTTCTAATTGATTAATGCTTACGTTGATGTTATAATAGCAATCAATTAATTTGGAATGACTCGTGATTTGTGTTCACAAACTTATATAAGCCATTATTGTACAAATAATGAATTGACAGTTTATCAATAAACGATAACTCTAAAGAATGTAGTTACTGCAAATCCTCGCTGTTGAAATCTGAGTCAACATTAGGTTTGCTTGATTAAGTCTTAAACAAATTTTAAACTATTCGATTATCTATATGATTCATTTTATTCACTTAAATCGAATAAAATTTATAAAACTTATTAAATACCTATTACATTGTGCCGTGTCACTAGATCATTGCAATATTTAAAAATATATTTCAAGATTATAATACAATTTTAAGCAATTTCACGATTACAAATTATAAACAACCGATAATAATTATCGGTTTTGATAAATTAATTAAAATGAATAGTAATATATAAAAAAACATATCTATATCTATAAACATTATTTTAATTAATGATAAAAATGATTAATGGGCAGAATACAATGACTAATCAAATACATTTAACAGCATACTATAATAAATTGCGCAATACATTAAGTGTATTGCATCCCACACGATCGAAAATATTTATAAAATATATTTTAGAAATATTTTCGATCGATTTTATTATTTTTAAAATATATATAAAATATATTTTGCTGAAAAAAATATTTGCGATAAAAAATTATATAAGTGGCATATATTTTGTATACGTAAAACGGCAAGAAATTATATACTTCAAATATATTTTGAGAAATATATTTTCGCCCCTGTGAAATATACGAATTCTCTATTGTTGAAAATTGTTATTACGCATAGGACAATGATGGAATAATGTTTAATATAACATAATTTTCTAACATTATATATGTATGGGTCATGACATGTACATCACACCATTTGAATGTCACACAAATCTCTTAAAAAAAAACATTCTATAAATGTGGCATTCGATATATGTGACATAGATGTCAGACAGCATATATATATATATATATATATATATATATATTATTTGAATTATGAATCTAATTATTTTTTTATTAAATAATAATAATATCATTATTCAATTATTTTCAGAAAGAATATAATCATTGGTATTATTGTAATACTGATTAAAATTTCAAAATGCACAGTGATAGACATAAAATCGTTACCACAATTTATATAGTAATATGTAACCAATATTTCATACCCCTGAAAGACCTTCCAATTCGATAAAGTGACTTACACTTAGTCAAGTTGTAACGGTTCCTTTGTCACGTAAACCGGATGATGTACCAGGACAAGGCAACGCGTGAAACTCCGCACGACGCTGATATATAGTCTTGTACCTGCATTTGGCTGCTCCCTCAATTCTTGTCTAATGACGAACACGTCGAAGTTACATCCTGGCTTTGAGAACTTGGCGGAAGATTCTATTTTGGACGTTATATTAAATTTACATCTACCATCGGTTTGTACACATATCATATACATTCGAGTGCATTAATGTGCATCCGACAATAGCAGATTTCATAAATCTCAGTCAATGTAAATTGAAATATCAATTGATTTGTCGAATCTACAGTTTCTTGTATTCGATTATTAATACGCGATTTCCGATAATAATATCTAACTTGTAAGAAGGCAACAGAAAAAAAAGGCACAGCACACACAGTAGCAAGCGCAAGCAAATTGCTTACAGAAAATAATTCCAACAAATATATTCTCTATTCGCTTGAGATGAAATCAATTCATCGTAGTAGTTGACTTTAAGATCTTGAATAATGAGGCCCTTATTATTCATTGAATAAAGTGAGACAGACAAAGCACAATGGTGAAGGTTTTTTTCTTACAAATCAAGTTTAAAGTAAATGTAACTAGTTGACGTATATTTTTGAAGAGCATCTCTTTCGTAAATTGGTATTCAATGACATTCAAATTAATTGCTCACTGATCGAATAAGAAAAGGTCAAAGCAACAAATAACAATGTAATCAAATTCTATATTAACTTAATAAATGTTTTTATACTTTTTCTTGTTCAATCATACAAATTCGTTATACAAATATTGAAAGTAAATTTATCGGGCAGTATACATGATGTTTTTGCAACGAAAGCATTTACATAAGATACTATACTGAACGGTATCATATTATGGTGACGGTGAAAAGGAAGACCATAGTTTGGCTTACGTATAATACCTCTGCACCAGCATAATGGTTGTCTCACGATATTACAACCGCAATGCGTATCGTTTTGTCCAACGCATGCGCAGCTTCACATTACTATGCATCCGATTCGCAAGCAGTTGGGGCAAAAAAAAGACAAGCACAAAAAAATGAAAATACGGGCAGAGACAAAGTGGAGAGACTTGTGAAATTGCCAATATATCGTTAGCACGAGATACAGATATTAAACAGCGTGCAACCGTCCAAATGAAAGCATAGAGAAAGTCACAAAAAATGGTATCGTTAAATGTTTCACTATTCGTTGTCTTTTTTCTACTTCGTTTTTTTTGTAACAAAAATTTTTGATGCAATAAAAATCATAACGAAGACATAAAGTGTCAGAAAGGTTGTGTCGACTATTTTGACGTGGAACTCTTAATCTGTTAAGAGGGAAAAAACGAAAAATAGTGGTTAACTTTAGTCCGCTTAATGACGTCTTTTGGAAAAGTTTTGTCTCGTAAAGAAACTGTCACGATAGTCTGTGGGGCTGAAAAAAATGCCCGTCGTTTATAATTCGTGCACGTAGCGCACGTGTGAGTTTATAATTTCGCATTATGAATGTTATTTCTTGAATCGTCGGAGTAACTAAAAATGGTGCAAGTGTAATTATACTTTTGGAGCTCGCTGCAATAACTCTTGGCGTGGAAAGTAATGTTGTTTGCAACGGCGCTCAGACGCCATTGTTATTGGACAATTGAAAAGGCCTACGTTGAATAGATGATATAAAAACAACGATCAACAGTTTTGCCAAGTACATTGGACTTTTTTATAATGACAAATCAATTGGTAGGTAGAAGCTGTTAAAACACAATTTCAGACTGGTTGTTTAAACGAGAGAGTTGATGCAAAGAAAATGAGACGAGCAAATGAGAGCAAAGGGGACGACGAAGTTTGGACCTAGCCCTTAGGGGGTTTGCAGTGAGGTTGCTAAAATGTTTTGTAAGAGTGGAGGAACAAGCAATGGTGTAAGGTTGAGTTCTTAAGATAGAATCGTAGCCTATCTCCGCAAAATGAATAAAAAACACAATGGATCCTCGAGCCGACTGGGCAAGTGTTTTCGAATGAAATTGCACAACTAATTAAAAGTTCACACCATTACCGAGGGTAATGATGCTAAGATTGTATTGTTAAAGTTCCAACTTATTCTTCCGTCTCTCATCAGAAGAATAGTGTAAAGTCTAGATTGTTTCGTCAGTCGACGGTAAGAGTGGGAGAGAAGAGAGAAGGTGGGGGGATAACATTTTTAGTTGTATCATTTGTAAGAGATTTGGCGCCAGCATATATAAACTGTATGCATGTTTAATGGACTTATGAAATTGAATATTTTCAAGTTCAAAAATGGCCGACTTTGTGAGAGGGTCATTATTATTAACCCCGTGCCTTCATAAGTTGAGCTTAGCCTCTTTTTTCTCGCGTAAATATAACGAAGGCAAGCTTCGACGTGGCGGTCTCTTTTTTGCGTCACCTTATCATATCGGAAATGAAACCATTTATCGGTGTCTGACGATTCGTTAGAAGGAAAAAATTGGTGACTCGCTTTGCCCAAAGGCAAGAGATGAGATCACATTGAGCGGATGAGGATTGAAAAATTCAGAAGGAAGTAATGAAGGACTTCCTTACTTGCAGCACAAAGCGAGAAGGCGAAAACGAGAAGCTCCGAGGCAAGGGTCGTCTTCTCTTTAATACACTTCTTTAAGAATCGTTGACTTCTATATTAATGATGCTTATTGTAAAGTAATGATCTTAGAAGGTATAAGCATTCCTACGTTTAGTGTGAAAAATAATATTTCGTCGTCAAAGAGTACTTTTTTCACGATCGTTAATCAATCGCCTTCATTCTCGAATTAATCAAGGAGCTGAAATTCCGCGTTCGTGCTCAATTCATTATTGAATTTCTTTTTTCCTTTTCATTATCGTCACTGTATCGTTAATAACTGTTTTTCACCACTCATATTCTCGTTGGTCCAAATTTGTATTGTTATGTTAATGATTTTATTAAAAGAATACGTTCTGGCGGTTAGTGTAATCAGTCATACGTGTAAGTTGGTAATTGTATTATACAGATAACATTGCAATGGCTTTGACAGTTCACACAGTTCGGAATCCAATAAAAAGGTAATTGAATCTGTAATGCCACCTGACTTCGCTAATGAAATTTCAAAGTACCAATTTCACGTTTAGTCAGTCTGGCCTACCTGTTCGACACGGATCGCGACACTCTAAAGTAGTGATAGTAGTAACATCAGTTAATTCTCGACATTCAAATAAAATTTGTTCTCAAACGTCGTTTCAAACATTCTTACTCTACATCGATCTACATTCCATGTATTTATGTATATATATATATATTTGTCATGTAATAATTTTTTTGCAAGCAAGGAATTCTTTTATTTAATGGAAGAAAATGTTACACATTGCAAACCGTTTTCTTTTACTTGTAATTCTCACGAACAAAAATTAAGTTTCAGTTTTTATCATTAAAGTTATTTACTAAAACTATGATAATCTTAGTTCATTCACCTCAACTAATGTTTTATGTTGATAAGCAATGTAATATTACTTCATGCATAAACGATAAATTTTCACATAATTGAAAAGCATTACGTTTTTTTTGTTTGAACCTCAAAATCTTAAAATATATTTAGATCTATAAGATCCAAAGGTCTATAAACTTTCTTTTATAAATTTTTCATAAACAAAATGCTCATTGAACGAATCAAAATAAACAAAATCATTGAACGAAATTTATTAAAAATGTTATGCATTTAATCTATATCAATGAACAAGTTAATGACATGATATAATAATTTACATTTTCAGGAACATTAAATCTGACGCATCATATACTGTATAAAGTTTAAGGCAATAACGTCGTGAAACGGAGTAATTAATTTGCTTATGATCGTTTGCACGTCAGACATTATACAACCCTTTGTTGCGTCGGGAATAAAACGATGTAAGAGGGAATTGTAACGGGAGATTCTGCGTAAGAATAAACATTTTATAGAGATCCATTACAAGTTGGGGTTGGAACAGTAGAAAAGTTTTTATAGATTTTGAAATGGTGAACGCTTTTGCTTGCAACAAAATTACAGCTTTTCGAGCATTTCAGTAACGATCGACTATTTCTAGGCTCTCGCGCCAGGAAGTACGGACGGCCGTCCTCGAATGACCCTTTAGGCGATAATGTTATTTTACGCGGTAACTTAGACATGCTTATGAGAGCAAGTTAGTTCACGTGTAATTTAGTTATTACTTCTGTGCCATAAAAAAGATATTTTCCGTTATAATTTTATACATGCAATGAAATAATTCAGCCGATTTCAAATTTAATATGATTTGAAAAAATCTTCATTGGACAATTCTTCGACTATAAATAAAGAAGTAGGAAAAAATGTAAGAACTTTCAATAAATTTTACTATAGTACTATAATGAAAATGCAAATTTGTGAAAAAATGTATATATATATATTATTTGTATATTATAAAATAATAATAATTATTATTATTTTATAATAGATATATATATTATAAAATATCAAAATTCAAGCGGATCGAGGCGGTCCCATTTGAGTAATAACCACGCTTTACGGCGCTTAATTTCAGAAGACGCCCATGCCCCTCGCCAACACCACAGCAGAATGTCGGTTTACATGCTCGTGCTTACTTTGCTCATACTGACGAAAGCAAGTACGTCAACCGCAAAACATAGAATTTCTAACATTTTTATTATAGCATTATTATATATTTTTTTCTTCACATATATTATTTTTGTCCTTATTTTGATATACTATTTATTTCAAAAACATCAGAATACATCAAGACTTCTAGAGTTTTTTAGAAAAAATTATTACAATTTTATTAATTTTTCTTAAAACTTAAATAATTTTTGCTACACGTTCATTTTTCCTGTATGAAATTACAAACAGAGGACAGTAGAAATATATCACGCTTACGATTACATTTATCAGATAATTTAAGCCAACATTGTTGAAAAAACTTGGCGCAGAAACTGTTGCTTATAATGTATTTATTCTTCGCTTATTCTTCACTACTTTTGTAATTCAATTTAAATATCGTCAATGTTTCACTCTAGTTTATAATGTTTGAGCAAATTTTATTGACCTTGAAATCAAAGTTATGGTCACAAAACTTTCACTTAATGGATTTTCACCCTACATAGTCAAAGAAGAATCCAGAATAAGCGAGCTCCTTACACTGAGAACGAATAAAATTTTCATTAATGTTAATCGTTGACTATATTACTTTTGGTGGAAATGTATTTGATATTTTCAAATAATAGTTTATGTCAGCATTTCTTTTTATATAAATTATTGGCAATTTTTAATTTAATTCTTCTTTCGTCCAACTTGAAATACGTCATTAAATGTATTATTTTCTACATCTTTTTTTTTGTTCAACACAAATCTCTAATTATTGAAGCGATTAGTTTAACAGATTTATTTATGGTAAAATCTAGTCAGATGTACAAAATACTTTTTTGATAATTGTGTTTGGTGAGGTATTATTTGGATGCGTACGAAATCATGAAAAGCCGGAGGGTGCAACTAAGAGCAAAAACAAGAGGCGGTGCTCCAATTGGAATACTGGTATTTTTGTTCGTATAAAAGAGGACGCATGTAGAAAAGGTAGGGTAATTAGGAGCTTCTGTAAATCATCAATGGGATCTTGCGAGGAAAAGACTACTTCCCTTTCCTGTCTAGACAAACTGCCCTCGGATGCTGAGAAGAGTTAGAATGAAATACAGTGGATCAACTAAAAAAAATGAGCCTCGATTATGATTGTACCCGCAAACACAAGCTCATAATTTTTCGTGTTTCCAATTGACGAATCCATGGACCAAAAGTGCTTGTATTTTTAAATAAAATATACGCTAGATTCTACGTTAAGTACATTTCTCCGAAATGAAGCGTTAAAATGTCTAATTATATGGTATAATGATGTCTTTTGAAATAAAGACACTATTTTAATACAATTTCATATCTTCGAAAAAAAGCTGTTCTTGTACTCACATTTTTTATTTCAAATAAAGACAACCCGAGTCGAAATTTTGAGCCATTAAAGAGAGGATAAAAAGAGGATGAAAAAAGGCTGGAAAGAGGATGAAAGAAGGATAAGAGGAGCTTGAACGAAACTGAAAAGAATTTTAACAGAGGATGAAGAGATTGAAAGAAGGATAAGGATATTTTGAAAGAATTCAAATTCCAGCCTTCTTTCAGCCTCGATAATGCGGATATTTCCAAAAATGTAATCTCAAGGTGTTAAGATTAATTATATTTACACCGAAATTTACGAAAAGATATTACCGAATTTAAGTTGGCAGTATTTTGAGTATTTTTCTTTTTCTAATATTTATATTTTCTTTTAAAGTGAATTATGTTTTCTTGAATTGGTAATAATTTTTCTACACATTCATAGACTAAAAGAATGAGAAGTTAATATTGTGAATTTTGTACTTTGCGAAAATACGTTGCAATCGACAAAGAAAATTATAAACATTATTGTCAATCGAATGCTAAAGTATACAGAATGTTACACGAATTGTTATTCTGAAAAAAGGGACGAAATACAATTTGCAATTTCAACGTAAATGTGATATAAATATTTAGGTTATGGTTTATCGAAAATGATCAATTATGAAAATATTTAAAGTTTATTTGTCTTTTGAATTATCTTTACAATTTGTTAATTTTTGTTTCTTTTCTTTGCCAGGCGCCTTTTTTTGTACGCCAATTTATTTGTCAAAATAAATCAATTTTTTTCTTCTACAAACGGACTCTCATTTTTCAAAAATCTTTCGGAGCAACAAATAAATTCAACAGGTTATGGGCCTAGGATGTTGGCAAGTCAGATGCTCCCAAATAGATCAGAAAAGTGAGAAACTGGCAGCCAATTGGAAAGTCAGTCGTCGAAGTCAGAAAATATCGTGAGATCAGAAATTATCGTCGGTGTCAGTTGTCGTCGGTCATCGCAGCCTTCGCAAATACAAATTGTCACGTCGAATACTAGTCTGTTTGAAGTATGAAATTTTGTTGAGGCATAATTAACCTCAAAACGTCAAGCAAGTATAAAACAAGTCTGAAATTTAAAATAAATATTGTAAACTTGAAATTTTCAGTATAATTAAATCTTATGGATATTAATTGTTTAAATTTGAATTATGGATACAATTAAATCGCATCTAGAGTTATTAAGTGAAGATTCGTAAGGTAACGTAAATTACACATCTTGGCGTTTTAAAATTGATCTTACACTAAAATCAAAAGAATTATTTAATCATGCAACCAGTTTAACAGTTAAACCAGCCTGTGCTGCAACAGATGCCAATGTAATAGCGTGGGTGAAGAAAGATATGGACGCACAAGCAATTATAGGTTTAAATGTAAATAGCGACATTGCGAAAAAGATAGTCAAATTTCAAACTGCTAAACAAATGTTAGACAAATTAAAAAGCTTATATGGAAACAAATCAGAAATGTCTATTGAAAGTTTGCAACGTAGATTTTTTTGTTATACTTTTGATAATTCAAAGTCGGCTGTTGAAAATTGTCTTAAAATTTTCCAGATTGCAGAAGACTTATCGACAGACAACGATAAAGTGAGAGATAGCTAGATAATCAGTCTCATGCTAAGTACACTACATCACAAACTACACCACTTCAGAACGACTTGGAACAATGTGTCCGCCAACGACGAAACGGTGGAAAGTCTTATAGAGGGATTGAGGTTAGAAGAGGATCGAATCATTGCAAGTGAAAAGACAAGTGAATCAACGTTAGGGAACGCACTCGTAGCCAAGGAAAAGAAGAATTCACACAGATCAACGAAAAACAAACAAAGTGGCGCACAAGATAATTGCTTCAGATGTAGACAGAAAGGACACGTCATAAAAAACTGTAAAAACAAACCGTGCGCGAAATACTTTCAAAAGATTGCCCGAAGAAAAGTGAAGAAAAGAACGACAACAATAAACTAGAAAAGAGGCAGCAGAGAAGTGGGTAATTCGAGTATTAATGACAATTGGATTATCTAAAGTCGAATTAAAGAGTCTAGACGCGAAAACAAATGTTAAAGATCACTGGTATCAAGAATGTAGCGCAACACAGCACATGACATATCATCGAGAATGGTTCTCAAGTTTAGTTGAGCTGGAAAATCCGCCAATAACAATTGGGGACTCAACGACCCTGAAAGGTGTAGGTGTTGGAAATATTATACTCGAAGACTTCAATTGAACTGAATGGTATAAAGTTTGTCTACAAGATATATTATATGTCCCTGAATTTAGCTACAATTTATTTTCAGTTAGCCAGACTCTCGACAAAGGATATATCCAGACAGCTGATCGAAAAATGTCAACGTTCAAGACATCAGATCATCGAGAAGTAGTAGCCATGGCTGAACGAGAAGATAACTTGTACAGGATGCTTTTGCGTCAACCAGAGTCTGAGAGCTGTTTATTAGCTTCGTCAATAGTCACATGGCATGAAAGGTTGGCACATCAGAATCTGAAATATGTCAAGGAGGTCTTAGAGAGAAATGGAATAAACTATTTAGATGATTGGAATGGTCGTGTCTGTGAAGGCTGTATCTTTGGAAAACAACATCGTGTCTCTCATCTGAGAAATGATAGTATATAATGATTATATATAATCTCTCATCTGAGAAATGATAGAAGTTGCAGAAAGTGTTCTAGATTTCATTCATGTAGATCTGGGAGAAATGAACAAATTGTCGTTAGGAGGAGCGAAATATTTTCTTATGTTTAAGGATGACTTTTCACTTTTCTAAAATCGAAGGATGAAGCCGCTGTCAAGCTGGAAACATATATGAATTTAGTACAGAATCAATTTGGTAAGATAGTGAAAACACTGATGTTTGATAATGGTACTGAAATTAAAAACACCAACACACGCAAACTTCTAGAGGAGTTGGGTGTTTTACATATATTTTCGAATGCTTACAGACCAGAACAGAATGGAAGAATAGTACGTGAGATGAGAACAATCGTGGAAGCTGCGAGGTCTGTTATACATGCAAGGAATTTAAACGAAAATTTATGGGCAATTTACTACGCACTCTTCACTATCAACCAAACCGGAAAAAGTTCTGTCCAAGGCAAAAGCCCAACACAATTGTGGTTTGGACACCAAATCAATGTCAATAAACTAAAGACTTTTGGATGAGAATGTTATGTGCTGATTCCAAGTCACAAGAGAAATAAATTGGACAGAAAATCACAGAAAGGTTTTTATTCCCGAAAAACAAGATGTCATTAGTTCAGGAGATGTTATTTTCGGAGAAGAGTACAAAAGGATAAAGAAAGGAATTAATTTAAGAAGGCACATCATTTAATGAAGAGGAATTTTACGACGTAGAAGACGACGACGACAGAGAAAAAGAGGAAATCAGAGAAGAAATTTCGTCGGAATTGACTAAAAAGAAAAGAGAGACATCGTTGGAATCACCGAAGAAAGAAAAAGAAGTAATTGAAGAACAGAGAAGGCACAATCTTCGTGATCGTCGCACTATACAACAACCAACCAAATTATGAGACTACGTCATGGAATACTTTAGAGGTGGTAATAGCGCAAATCTTAGAAGAGCTAATCGAAATAAGTACACATAAAGCTTTAGAGAACAGTAGATGGCTACAGGACCTTTATATTTATTATTATTATTATAAATGGCGCTTCGAAATACAATTTTGCTTGGCTGGAAACCTTTACCTGTTCCAATTTACTTGTGACACTTAAACCGTCCCACTTTACCTGTACTACTTGTCCCGTGTCACTTACTTGTGCCACTTATCCGTGTCACTTTACCCGTGCGACCTTACCAGTACTACTTTTCCCGTGTCACTTTACCTGTACCACGTTTCCCGTGCCACTTTACCCGTGTTACTTTACCCGTTCACTTTACTAATTCCACTTTTCCTGTGGTCCTTTACTCATTTTATTTTGCATGTGACATTATATTTTTTACATTTTACCCGTATCAATTTACTCGTTCTATATTAACTGTGTACGTTTGCGCGTTCCAGTGTAACCATATAATTTTCTCCGTTTAAATAAGTTTTACTTATTAATTTCAATTTGGATACTATATATATATTGGTATATGTACATACAAAAATATAACTTAACCATATAATGAAGGGATGGACAAATCCTCATTCAATGATTTTTTAATAATGAATAATCAATAATGTATTATTCAAAATGTGAATGAGTAAATGAGTTTTTCAATTTTAAGTATTCGGCATGAATGTTTGATGGAGTCAAAGTTGAAGCCACGATAACATTGTTGGGTGAGATCCATTTTACCTGAATATAAGTGGAAGTTATATTCAAAATTTTTAATTTTTCGAAATAACATTAAAATCAATAATTAATTAAATTCAACAATAAAATTGATTGAAATCATAATTTTATCACACTATTTTATCATAAATGTTAAATATGTTCTGTAGATTTTTTCAAGTTAAGAAATAAATGTTTGCTAATTTCTTGAATTAATTTTATTTTCAAACTAAACTAAATACACTGGGCACAAGAAAAAAAAGGCCACCTAGCAGTAGTCAAAAAATGAGCCATTTTCAAACCGACATATCTTTTACAATTTACATCGAAATTCAAAGTTCTTTTTTTTAAATGAAAGGTTGAGATTTCCTCTAAAAGAAGATGTCCAATAAATTTTCAAAAATTTGGTTTTTGTTATGACATATTATGGTTTTGTTATGGCATTGGCATGCCAATGCCATGAACCAGCGTTTGCATGTTTTTTTATGCTTGTACATTTCGTAGCATCTCCATGAAATGCAATAGACCCGAAAATGCACTATCATTTTCAATTGGCCACAACATTGCCATTTTTCACGTAAAATGAAAAAAATTTTTTTTCATTTTGTTCAGAAAGGAATGAATGTTAAGATTACTGCAAAAAATTAGGGGTCATGGGGGCAATTTTTTTCGCTATACTCATCCAAAGTCAGTAAAATTTACCGCAACAAATTTTGTTTTGTTTACATTTAATTTGTCATAACAATAACCAAATTTTTGAAAATTTATTGGACATCTTCTTTTAGAGGAAATCTCAAACTTTCATTTAAAAAAAAGAGCTTTGAATTTCGATGTAAATTGCAAAAGTTATGTCGGCTTGAAAATGGCTCATTTTTTGACTACTGCTAGGTGCCCAGTGTACTAATAAAATTATTTTTCAATCATTTATATTCTCTCCACCCTAATATCGTCTGAATAAAATATTGTAGACTTCAAATTAAAATTTATTTTAAAAATGAAAAGAAACGATCATTATTAAGAAAAGAAGCAAGTGAATACGCAGAAATAACACCAAAAAGGAAAAAATATGTAGATTAATAAAGTGAAACAAAAAAATGAAATATTTTTTTAAAAATAAATACGCCTAAGAACAGTACTTATAGTCAGTGTAACTCTTTTTGCACATGATTACCTGTACTACTTTACTCGTGCCACTTTACCTGTATCACTTTACCCGTGTAACTTTACGCATTCAATTTTACGCGTGCAACTTTGCTCCTGTTCCATTTCACTCGTGCCACTTTACCTGTACAATTTTGCATGTTCCATTTCACTCGTGCTATTTTGCCCATACCACTTTACTCGTGCAACTTCACCCGTAAAACCTATTCCATTTTACTCGTGCCACCGAACCCGTGCCACTTATCCCATGCACCTTATCCCCTGTCACTTAACCCGTGCCACTTTACCCGTGTCACTTTACTCACTTGTATCACTTCATATGCTAGTTTTCCGCTGCTAGTTTATCTGTTTTTGTTCACCTTTGTCGGTGTACTTGTATCAATATACCTGAGTCCGTGTACATATCCAAGCGTACGCTTACAGTAGTATTGAAGCAACATACAGTAATATGTATATTGTTTATCGAACTAAATCACATGTTATGCAAAAATTTTAACGTTTGGTAAAGTTATTATATTACGCGTATGTATATGATTTTACTATATCGCGAGTTCTCAGAATTGACTTACCTGTGTATCACATGTGTTATGTGTGTAAAAGTATGGATATATTCTGTTTAACAGTTTCTACTGTTTATTCTGTTTAACAGTCTACTGTTTTTCGACTCTTCATACTTATAAATTTGTATACTTGTGTTACGATTTGTAAATTATATTTTAACTTATGGTGAAATAATAAATTATACAAATAAATTAATAATGTAATTTGTAAATACTTTTGTAATACATTATATAATTTATACAAACGAAGCAAATACAATACAAAAACTATTTGTATAAAATATTTCTTAGTTCTTGTGTAAGCACCTGTAGTGTCTAAAAATTCGCAGGACGGCCAATGGTTTTTCGTATTTCTGGCATTTTCATATTACTTAACGAATCTTTTGAATTCTGATCTGTATCGATGGAAAGACACGAAATGTTCAAAACTTCTGCAAGTAAACTTTCATCAGTTTCTTTTTTTTCTTCGATCGTCTTTGGAATCGGAGAAGTAGTGACATTCGCCGAACGCTCTAAAGTCAAAGATGTATATTCTGATTTCGAAAGAATTACTATCAAAACTTCTTGTCCATCCATCTTGTCCATCAGTAACGCTTGCATTTTTTTAACATTTCAATTTGAGTAGAAAAATTTTTACACCTTTCACTGCATGATGTTAATATATCATCTAAGATAAATTTTAACGCTTTACGTTATTCAATAACAGTTATGCATGTTTTCTTCTTTGCCTTGGTAATTACCACAGGCTTTAGTTGATAATGTTTTGCTACGTTAGAAGCTAATCTTGGATGCATTTTGAGAACGTTTTCTCTTGTCCATCGTTGTGCGCATAAACCTTCAGAATATAAAGAAAGTTTGTCAAATTCACGCATTGCAAAAATGTGCTTACAAGGTAAAATAATTGATGCTCAGAAGCTACAGTCACACGAGATTGCCGTAAAAACAGTTCCGTCTGATAAGGAACATGGCTTATCAACTGGTTATTTCACAATAACTGCATTTTTTTGTTCAAATTCTTGCTTAACACGATTATATGGTTCTGTCATCAAGCAACTTATGTAATACACAAGACAATCGTGCAGCTCAGCATGAAGTACAGGTCGTTTTAAGAGTGCATGCGCTGTTCTGGCATCGACTTCAAAACTGTGAGACTCGACCCAAACAAAAAATTGATCTAAAAAATCTAACAGCGAGCTTCGTTTATCTATAACACTTTTAATGTGGATTTTAACTTATTCATGGATTCTACCCGATTATTTATAGAAGTTAATAAATTTCCTTTATTCATATTATATGTGGTCCATTTGCTTTTAATTGCATGCCAGTTCGAAACAAAATAATCCAGTACATCATCAGATGCAACTTTACAGAGATCATTGTACAAATGCTCATATTCCTTTTCTGACAAACTATATACCATTTTCTCAACTATAGCCAAACATTTTCCTTTAACCTTTCACAAAAGTAAAATCTTATTTTAATTCAAACATTATTTAAGCAAAATTGGAAAACAAGCATTGAAATTTGATAAAATGAAAAAATATTAGTATAAGTAATCACTACAATTTTTCTTAATATAAGGTATTGATACAATAAATATGGTCAAGTACATTCCCTAATTTTATTTGAAAAATCTGCAACTTGGGGAGTGAATCTACAATAAAATCTAACTTATTAACTAACATGGTTAAGTACATTAGCTAGCTATAGACCTTAAGATAAT
>JABFPJ010001211.1:0-27697 GCA_022817425.1 Gryon sp. ZL-2020 | reverse complement strand
ACAATCCCCTGACAATCCCCTGACAATCCCCTGACAATCCCCTGACAATCCCCTGACAATCCCCTGACAACAATTTTATATATTAGTATGGATTTATATTTCTTTATACTATTATATTACAACTATTTTTAAGGACAATTTTTTGGAGGCAGTGTATATGAAAGGTATTTTTGAGGACGTATTGCTTTAAGGTTACAGTATATAAAGCCTGTTATTATATATTTCACGATGATCGGGGACAATGTCCTTAAAAATTGCATAAAACAAAATCACGCTTTGAGATCAGTCCTCAAAACTAGCGTTTGTCCCCAAAACTGTCGTAAGATAGTAAATTTTGGTTCCAAAACTAGCGTAACACAAATATATATTAATAATTCTTTTTTGTCTTCTTAACTTTAAAAACACTGATAACATTATTATTACTATTCCATATTGTGATTGTGAGATAACATTTTTCTGTTATTTGTTATTGAAAAAAATATAATTTTGACTATAAGGTACAATGATTATTATGGATTGTAAATATCATTTCATTTTCTTTATTTCAAAAAATGCCAACAAGAAAAGGAGACAAATAAAGAAAAAAGAAAAGAAAAAAAATTTTTGAATCAAACCTACACACGATCTTGTGAAACACAGTGTCGACATGACGTAATGAATTTTCGCCTTTTTGTCGTTTTTGTACATTTTACGTCAATACTTTGCTCGACACATTCCCGACGTTCTTCACCTTTACATTCTCTGGTATTCACCATGGTACCGTTTATTCGATCATATGAATACGAACATTGTAACAATCGATGTTATTTTATTAAATTTCACTTAAGTGACAAAAAATTTCATATCCGGAATTTCGTTGAAAAGAATTTCGTTCGCGATTGAAAGCTATCGAATGGAATCCCGCGACTGAATGGTTAGAGTATTTTTATGACAAATTCTAAGTCATTTGTAAATATAAATTCTCCACTTTCTAAATACATCAAATTTCACTGTCGACAAATACGTTATGCTTTAAGGTTCAAAACATAAAGTACAATTTTGTCGTAAAATATCGTGTACTTTGTAAATTGAAACGAAGTCTTCAGAAATGTTCATTCCGTCGAAGCATTTTTTTTGCACCTTATTCACTTATCAATATTTACAAAACCATTAATGAAAAACATTATTCTTACAAAATATTAATTAAATAATTTCACTCAAACACATGTTTAAGAAATGTATCGACATAATTTGCGATCGATTTTAGATTTTACACTTGCGATATAACTCCGACAAAATGAAAAGCCAGTAACATGGTAGGTGTTAAGGGACGCGAAGAGGGACACGTGGAATGAGAAACATTCTTGCTTCTCTTTTATCGAAGATACTTACACGCTTTTCGTACCGTGGAAGCTCTGATAATGGACACTTCTGAACTCGTGTCTTCGCCTGTAACTATACTTTAGATTGTAATGTACAATAGTAGAAACATCTCTCAATACGCAGATATTTACGTTACCTGACAGCAAATAATGGATAGGACAAAGCTCGTTATTTTAAGATATCAACTTCTATTGTGTCTTTTATCCGGCTTATATTTCAATTTATAATATGCACAAATAAATTGCTAAACTTTGAAAAACTGGTTTATAAGGTTAAAATAGAATTCGTTAATTAGTTTTTGTAATTATATAATAATAATAATAAAAGAAGTAATTGCAGATTTATAAACAGTTACAAATTATATTATTTTTATTCGATTATAAAATAACTTTTTAAACAAAAATTGTTAATTTCTTGTAAAATCGCGATTACACAGAAAACAGTTTTGCGCAATTGCAGCGCTACAACCGAGAGATCTGTTGTACTTTAACATTGGCGTAACCTGTATGCCAGTTGCGGAGCACTCAGTGCTCTATAGTTTAGAGCAGTCGCGTATAGAGTTGCCGTTCTGCCACTGTGGGGTAACCAGTGCTTCACAGAAGCATAGACGTTTTACGAAACACAGGAGGCGCAGTTCACTCATACTTTTGCAGAACCGTTGATTGTTAAAGCACAACGGCTTTGCCAAACTGTTTTCTGTGTAAGCTTATATTTTTCCTCACTATAAGCTTTCTTAGCTGAATAATATTGTACGTTATCAACTATTTATTAGATGCACATGTTCTCTCATATTATTCTGAAAATGGCTATTCATTTAAGGAGTCATGTGAGTGCATAAAGAACGCGCGTTTGTAAGGACAAGTAAGGACACATTTGCGATGAGTAGATTACAAAAATGAACTTAGTTAATCCAAAATGCTATTTTGCATTCTGACCTCGACTTTTATTCGTTGTTCAGTTATACATTGACGTCCGCTTGATTAAGTTTTCTTCCGTTGGCTGTTAGTCTACCGCAAAAGACAATTATACATTTTCAAAACAAAGTTTACTTTGATTCTTAATATTCGAAAACAGAGTTATTTGATTTAACTAGACGAAAAATGAAATTCGGATAAGTGAAGATATTGTGTAATTTTTAAAAATTGTAAAGAAAAATGCAAATTGAAGAGTTCATTATTGCATTACATTGTCAAAATAATTCAATAGAAAAAAATTAATGTAAACGATTTTAGGAAGTCATCACCATGCTTAGAATCATTAATTTTCTAAAGCTTAATATACGCTGTGTTATTCATTAATGGATAGTGCGCGGCATATATTCGCGTACTTATGAAATATGTGAAAGGAACAAATTACATAGTGTCGTGCGTAAGTCCACTTATCGCCGCAAATATTGACAACAAACGAGAATAATAAAGAGCGGCAAGAGTTAATTCTGAATTATGAGCCATTCCGTATTAGCTAATATGTTTCACTTATTGACTCAGTCTACCGTTAAAAACTGTAATTCAGTTTTGAAAGTATGTAATTTAGATAAAACTGCGAAAATTGTCTTTAAGTGAATCGATTATTTATCAATATATTATTGAGTATACTTTAAATATGAAACATTAATATCCCAATAGAAATATAGACAGTCTGATTATTTAAATACATAATAAATGCAATGAAAAGGAATGTATATTTATCCATTCAAGTTTTATCCGTGATAATCAGTATAATTTTTAAATGGCAGACGAATTAATAATAAAAGTAGTCGGAGATGATTTAATGTTAGTTTTATATTTTTGAAATTAATTAACTGTTTTATCGACTTTTTATTTCGACAATAAAAACTATTTTACTGATATCATAATTCTTGCTGACAAATGTCTACATCGAATTTTATTTTTACCCATGAAACGTGATTTGAAATAAAAAGTAAAAAAAAAAAGTGTATGAAATATGAAATAATTGTCGGTGCGCGCATGCAACTCGAGTATTGGGGTAATATGAGTACGTTTTGCCGCAACGAGAGGTTAACGAGCCGTGTAGGAAGACTCGCCTGTTACTCGACACGGAGTTCGCGTTAACGACCGTCACTGGTGCAACAACAAGCCGATGGGCCAGATGGTGGTTAAGTTTGTCGACTGAACAGCAGGGAAAAGCGCGATTAGTACATGATGCAATATCGCGGCTAAATAGGATACGCACACCTAATTACAGAATCGGGTTTTGCGTCCAAACAAAAACCACAAACATCGTCTGCTTAAGGGCATTGCAGTTAACGTCCGAGAGTATTTTGATCATCGACACAACTCGAACTGCTAATCAAAATGATCACTAACAGAAACATACTCACTTTATAATCAACGACAATCATTAACAAAATACAATTTAGCAATTATTTTATGTATTTGAATTTAACAAATTAAATATAATTTGTTATATATTTTTATTGTTAATAAAATAAGAAAAAATACTTCCTTGTGAGGATCAAATTGAAAAATTTTTTTCCATATTTTATTTAATATATATTAATGTAAAATGAGAAAAAAGGGATTCTTGAAGTGAAAATGAATATCTCGAAGTACAATTTTAATGCAGAAATACAAAATCAAATATATCGATGGAATGCATCCTTGGGATGAATAAAATTTCACTTGAAAATGAATTTAATTTGCTTTAAGTTTCATGAAAGTTCATGGTATTTCTCGAGTTTCATGAAAGTGGCATCAGTGTAGGTAATGCTTTGAGCTAGTTAAAGTAATTGGCCCCTTGTGGAATGAGATGGATACGTCAATGATAGATGGTACTATTTGGTTGAAAATATATTTTTACAAAAGATCCTGAAGAATGTATCATGTTATTTTTATTGAAAACGTTGATTCACTAATGAATTCATTATCAATTTATTGTTCGAATTAGTATTTTTTATTCATTGATATAAGGTACTTTCTTTCTTTCTTTCTTTCGTCGATAGAGCTCTTTATTTATTAAATAGTTTCCTGAATGCATTCTGATGAAAGCAATCAATTTTTATTATAAAGGTTTTAATTTGCTTATTCAACATTTCATTGTTTGTTGACATTTGATCAAATCATAATTATTACTTGCATTTAAATATATATAAAATTTAAATATATAATATGTATAAATCAATAAATAAGTGGAAAAACCGTAAAATTTGACAATTTATTTCTAGCTTCTTAATATATAATAATAATAGAGATCTTTACAAGTTTTGCATTTAATTTGATATCTGCCAGGCTGATATTATCTTCAATGTGTATTTTCAAAAATATACAATTCCAAGTGAATTGAATAAAATTATGTTTCAAACATGAATTCAATGCAAAAGGTTAGACAAAATTAAAACTTAGTTTTCTGTTTGTAAGCTAAGAACATATTTATTCTTCACTAATTATGACAAAGAACTTTAATTTTCGCGTAGGAAAATTGTGTGATATACATTGTGAAAGAAATACAACTACTATTGGGCCGACACTATTTGATTATCCAAATCAAGTGAGCTATCGATTCGATAACAAACCTTGGCTCGCATTAAGCCACAGTAAATAATTTAATCTGAGCCGTACCGCGAACGAATGGAAGCATAATATCAGCGCGCAGTTATAACAGAAAGCAGTAAATATCGACAAGTTGCGCGGCAAGCAGTTAGTTTGTTCATTTCGCGTGTGTGGTCTTATGAATATTACATCCGGGTGCATAATGTACGGCCGGATGGAGTACACACTGAGCTTTCTCTCTCTCGTACACATGGATCCCATATAACTAACGCATACATAGATACAATATATACATGTGAAATGCACACGTGAGAGCCGCTGGGTGGTGGCCGCAAACTTTAAGCCCTTGTGTCCTCCACTTGCGATACAGCCCTGGCTAATAGAAGTACTCACTTATTAATCCTAACAGTTAGGGAGAAGCGGCGCACCATGCCGCCAGATAGTGGCCAGTATCCCAGTAGATACATTCTGCAAATGCATTGGCCATTTGCTGAGTGCGCAGCTGGGTTGTATGCGAAACCACCGTATGCAAACAGGGGACACACCGCGCGCGAATGGGATACAACTATTGCGCCAAAGAACCAACGCTTTCTCCCGCCAACCCTATCATTGACGATAATTAATGATAAATAGACTTTCTGCATTTCACGCTTTTTGATTACGTTTTGCTATTTAACGTGCATATGAAAACTGCCTTTGTATCCCAAGTGAAAATTCTTTTGTTTAAATGGCGGATTCGTGAACCAACAAGGAATATGAACGTATGTTTTCGTTGTTGCTGAACTTTCTACATTCACTATATTCATAGTCTGGTGTTCGTTTTTTGCATACTATATTAGAGGGCCGGTTAAATCTGTATACAAATTTACATGTTAAAATACTTATTGAAGATTAAAAAGGGTATGGGATCAGCAAATTATGTGGGAATATATTCTCATTTGTGCTAAACCTTTTCCTAACTTTGGGTATATTTATATGTCTACTGTAAATACAAAATTAACGACCTTCACAAGTAGGAAAATTATATAAATGTTTATGTTTAAAATGTAAGTTTATATTAATTACATTTGTATTTTGTAAAAACATCAAGTAGAATTATTGATACATAATTTAATTATTACTTAATTTATTTAGTCAATTCACGCTTTCATTATTTACTCGCATTTAATCTCTTGGAAATTAAACTTCCACCTTATTGATTTAAATTTGCCTGTGTCTGTTTCTTCTTTAATGCGATAACTAGATAAAAAATTAATCCTAACTTAACTACGCTCTTTCTCTCATAATTCTGCTTTTTCAGCCTGAGCCTCGTGGACAAAAAAGAACGCCACATAATTATAACATTATGAAAGCAACTGAGTTTAATTCCCTCACTATTTTTGAGATAAAAAGCAGAGGGTTTTTGTCTGTTTTTCAACATTAATACTATATTGGCAATATCAATGTCACATAATTTTACGGTTCGGAGATAACGAAAAGCATTCTTATAGTCTTTCTCGCGTTGTTTTGTCCCGCACAAACGAAGCTTTGATAAAAACCGAAAAAACCCTCCCCTTTCATTTGTGTTTGCTAAGTAGAAGCTTATAAACTTATTGTCGCTAATAGACTTAAGCATCAGCAATTTGTTCTAGTCTAATTATTGACGACAGATAAAAAAAACAAGTTTCTTTCAAATATCAAAATTCACTGCAAAAAATGCACTGTTTTAATTAAAGATTACTTTATCACGCTAACGAAATCCAAGTTTACGATTTCTAAGGTCAGTCAAGCGTTTTGAATTTCTTTGGGTATTATATTCGAAACTTCAAACTTGTAGTTGATGTCAGTTCTATTCAATATCTATTCATGGTCAACATCAAAGCACCACATGCCACGAAGCTCGCAAATAGCCGAGCTTAGTCTTCTTGAAGATGGTCTCTGGACTATAGAAGCGATGAACAAACTTAGGGTCAACTTACCATTACGTGATCTGTCATTGTAACAATCCACAGGAATCCTTGGAGACCATACTAATTCGCCAGACATCAAATCGAATTTACAAAATGTCAGATTATAAATTTCATGTGTACTGTCTAGATAAAATTAGTTTACTCAGCTATTTTGGATTATAGGATTAGTACTTGATTTGATGTAGGAATTTGTGCAACTCAAAAAGTTGTTGAAAAATAACTTTCATTGAGTCAAATGGTTTGAATGGAGTATAATATACCGTATATTTTTGATTGAATAAAACGTTTTGATGGAACTAATATAATTACAAGTTTCACTATATCAAAATAATAATGTGCTTGAAATAGGAAATAAAATCCAAGTCGATCGTTTCTGGAATGATATTTTCGTTTGATGTCTTATTGATTTGATGCAAAATAAATAAATATGTAAATACAAGTTGAAACGCGTGGTACTGTGTGTGACACTGTCAGTTCAGTCTATCGATGTTCTCTAAACTAAAGGAGCTTATATTCTGCAGAATAAAACTTTTTCGGTCACGACAGATATATTTGTTCAATATTGCTGCTTTCGTATTCATGCCGCTCATTCAAACGCACTCTCCTACGTAGCAGGCATTTGCTTTGGCGCGATTTAAATGCTTTTACGGTCAGTTAAAGTTGTATCCAAAACGATTCAGCGAAACATGACGTGATACCTCAAGAATGGTAACATATTGCACGCCCGATAAACTCGCTATTCTGATCCGCTTTATCTCGTTGCGTGCATACAAATCGCACGATATTGTACACTTTGACGAGTTGCTAGTCACCACCCTTGTAAGTAACTTTGAATCTCATAATAAACGTATAATTTTTTGCTTGTCTCTTTTACATGAATAATAATCATCATTTTTTTATTGTCATGCTACATTATTTTGGACTTACATTACTGATTATTATTAATGATTATACTAGAATAAACAAGAATGATTTTATGTATGAAATCTTAAACAATTGATAATCATAATTTTTAAGAATTTAATCATCTAAAGTGAAATTGATCTTTATTTTTATTCAGAAATATAATTAGAACATTTGATTGTATTGGATATTCAAAGAAATACGCACTTTTATTTTTCGACCATTTTTTAAATTCAGAAATTCAAAAAGCTTTTTTTGACCAATGTTTCTATCAATCATCGTTATTAAAATCTGTTCCATTTGACATCTAAAACAGAACGTTCGTGATCGAACGCCGCGATCCAAGTAGAAAAGATTTGTCTTCTAATCTGAAGTTTACTTTCTCGAAGGAACGTGAAGTGTGACAAAACCTTAATCTCCTTAATGGAGACAAATCCCGGATACGCGCGGTCGAGTCTAAGGTTGACGCGCCAGACAATTTGTAAGGGTAGATTTCTCGTCCTGCTACCTGCACCAATATTAACTGAACTTGCTTGCCATTGAAGTTGTACATTTACAACCGATCGTCTTTGTTAGTTTTCCCAACTGCTTTCTCTTTATTTTAAAAAAAAAAAAAAAAAAAAAAAAAAAAATTCCAATATAATATTCTCGAATTTTAACAAAATACTATTTATAAATTAAAATTGCCTGTATTTTTTTAGATTTAATTTAAAACTTTTGTAAGTTTTTTTTCTATAAAAGGAAGAAATGTGTTAAAAATATTAAACACTACTTTCTTTTTATAGAAAATTAAAGTAGTGTTTTTAAAATCAGACACTACTTTCTTTCAAGTGGCTTCTGAAGCTAGTCCCACAGGACTAGTTAGGATTGAGTAGACTCACTGGTCGAATTCTATTTCAAAAGTGAAACGGGAAAGGACTCATCGACTAAATTTACACCTACATCCAAAGATTACTGTATACTTAAGTGTTCTCCAGAGTATTTCCAGAAAGTAACTCACAATCACACTTTACAGTTATTACTCGATAAAATAGTTATTTATGTAACAAATTAATGTCTAATATTGAAAAAAATTAATAAACTTAATAAACAGATAACTGAAAATATTCGCTAAACAATATTCACAAAGCCAAAATATCTTGTTTTCTATGATGAAATATGATATAATTTCAAGTTTTAACTCCTAATAATATCATAAAGTTACTCTAAAGGCAATTTAATCTTTGCACCGTAAGTTGCTTTTACTAATAGTAACATTTTCGTTGTTTATTTCATGTTGATAATTACGAATATAGATGCAATTATCAAAATACATAGAATTTTGAAGTTACTTTAACGTCGACGTAACTGGGACGCTTCGATCATTGAACTCATGCATGTTGCAATGCATCGAAGGCGAAGAGCAATTGGAAAATGCTTCATAGTGCTCGAACGAAACTAATCGTACGGGCTTCTAAATAAAAAATGCATAACGAACCACAAGCATTTGTGTTAAACGCGGTTTATGATCGGAAAAATCGTTAAAGTAGACCATGGCACGGCAATATACAAGTCGGACGATAGAAAATGTATTGTTCATTCAACAATTTTATTTCAGTAATTTCAAAAATTCGTAGTTACATTGTAAAAATAAATATTTTTGTTTACCAAATATATTGAAGTTTTAAAGAGTTATCAATAATTTTTAATAAAAAGATTAAACACAGTACAAGATACTCTGCTAAAATTATATTTAAACCAACAAAACTAACAACATCTAATTTATTTAGTATTTATTCAGGTAAACGAAGAAAAATTTTGCAGCCACTTATTTACGAGCGGAAAACAGCTTTTCATGCTGTTTTATTCAAAAAGAAAATTAAATTTATCTATTAAACGATTTACATCGTTTGTTAGGAACCCGAAAAAGATAAAGTTACCGAAAACTCGTTTAATTCGAATTCCCGCATTACGATACATTCTGCAGCCAACGTTTTACCAATTATAGAAGATACCACCACCCTATTCACAGTTAATAGAAACAAATTGTTTCGCTTTGTAACTTTCACTGTGAGAGCAGAGTTTCTGCGGAATAGTTGTAACGTTTTAATTGCCATAAAAATTCGCCAACATTGCATCCGTTTTATGTCTTTGAAATTCGTTTGTTCGTTTTGGTGGAAAGTACTTCCCTTTTTTTTCATTCGTTGTCGTCGGTGGTTTCCTAATTTTCGGCAAAATATCTTTCCAAGGGGAAACAGGAAGGATGTCGCGAGGCTACCGAAATCGAAGTTGTTGAGATATCCCGTAAGAAGCGACGCTACGCGAAAGTGCCGCTTGATAAATCGAGGCAATTCGTTACGGTACTCTCCCGCACGGTTCCGACAGAACTCGGCTAACGTCTTATTGCCCGGAAGATCTGCTTTTGCGTCGTATAATACCGGATAATGCGCGAGGCGCTCCAGACCATTGTATATATTCGTTCACCGAATTCAAATCAATGCAACTTATATTCATTTTTTTCAAATTTTCCAAATTTATTCATTTTATCTCAAATTTGCTAAGTATCAAACAAATTTATTTTGTGCTCAAAATACGTAATTTTGTTGTTTCTATCAAAAAGTAGAAAATATATAATATAAAAAAATATTAAACACTTTTAAAAGTATTTAATTACTAACTGAATCGCCGACTTCGCCCGGCAAAAAACCTATGACCCCCTATGACTGCCTATGACTCCCAACAAAATTTCTAGCTTCATTCGAGGTATCTCTATAAACTCTTTATGGGCTCTTTATGGACGCCCTACCTGTAAACTCCCTATATACTCCATATAAACTCCCTATAAAAACCCTATAAGCTCCCTATAAACTCCATTTAATCTCCCTATAAACTCCTTTTAATATCCCTATAAACTCCTTTTAATCTCTCTATAAACTCCGTATGAACTGCTATGACACCACTTACATCCTCTATGACATCCCCTATGACATCCTCTATGACATCCCCTGTGATATCCCCTGTGACATCCCCTATGACACAAACACATTTTTTTCTAAAAATCTAGTGCAGATATTGCAAAAAAAAGGAAGTCTACGATCCTTTGGAGAGATAAGACTACATTCTCTGAAAATTTGGTTTACATTGGACCGGTAGATTTTGCGTGATTGACATACAAACAAACAAACAAACATATTTTCAATTTTATATATTAGTATGGATTTGTTCAGTAATTTTAATAACTATATGAACAAAAGCATGTAAAATAGCTCTACATTCTAAAATTACAAAAAAGGGTAAAATTGCTAAAGCAACTTTTGTTCGTAAATGTCATCTAATTTCATTTCATTAAGTTTAATTTAAAGTTGAAAAAAAATGAACGAAATGTCATTTTTAAAACTTAAACGATGGATGATATTATATTTTGTGTATAAATAATGTAAAAATACAAGAGTCAATTTAATTAAATTCTCTAGTATATAATTTGAAATGTAAACGAAATTTAATTCAAATAAACTTTCAACTGAAATCGACTATGTTATCTGATAGATGCCGACAGAATTCAAACTAGTTTTGCGGCACTGCAAAAGATTTACAATTATACCACTGTAATTAAAGAGGTTCGTTGAAAAGTAGTTCGGATTTGAAAAAAAAGAACACTGATCCTGATTCCACTTGTAACGTTGACATCTTATCTGTTCTTCCAATCAGTTCTTGAGACACTGGTGAATTAGATTCCACTGCGTCATGTGATGCATTTAAATGAGATACATTTCTTAATAGTCGCATTTCTCTATTCATCTGATATATTTTAACATATTGATACAGGAACTACGGATATTTTATTCATAGAATACCAAAGCATAATCAATAAAATAAACAATCTTTTATTAAATGTATACTGAAAACATAAGTTTTAAATTCAAATATAGTAAATATTCTATGAAAAAGTGCAATCAATATTTTATTCACGTCTGACTGCAATCTTAAGTTCTGGTTATTTTTCGAAACTAACACCCCATTAGTTGGCGTGAAAAAAATTAACACCACTAAATATCCACGGAAACAACCGGGTCAGCTCTATAAACATCCGGAATGAGTGTTTTGGGTTTTTACGGAGCCATTGCGGAATTAAGTGAACTTATTCGGTCGTCTCGTTTTGCAAAGGGTGGTTGAAATATAGATGCCGTTTTTCGTCGTTATCCCCACTCCTTTTTTCTGTCTTTTTTCGTCATTTCTTCTTTGTAACTTTTATCTCGACTGAATGAAGTTCGAATCCAAAACAGCAACAATAAAAGTGATTCGTGACAAATGAAGGACAGAAAAAAGAATGGCAAACTGGAGGACTAAGCGAGAGAACGACGGACACACACAAGAACGAACGGACTCAAGGATTTGAGAAATTAAACTTTACAACGCCCGTGCTCCTTATAATCCTGGCTGAGAGCCAGAACTTTTCGAGTTTGTCCGCGTTGCAAAAACCGGTTTAGCTCAACGCGGTTATCCACAGTCGCTAACTCGGCACGATTTTCCTTTTCCGTTCAACAAAGAGCACGAAATAAAACATTTGCATTTTCTAGTTAACTTCTAACGAAGAAGTCGCACAAAATACTTCAAAATTGTATTTTATAATCAACACTTCGAGCAAAAAATTAGAACAGTTTAGTTTTACATTTTTTTATATTAATTTAATATATCTTTTATATTAATTTATCATATCATTTTCAAGAATAGAACAAATTAATGTAATAATTTTTATTTGTATTATCCTATATCAAAGTTCTCTTTATATCACGACTGTATAATCACGTGACGCAGGTGTATTATTTGCATACAATTCATAATGTTTTGTAATTAAGAAACACGCTGGGAGAACACTACGGGAATAGATCTGAGTGAAATGTTGCATCTTGGTGGCCAAACATTTTGCAAGGTCCCTAGTGAGCTGAGAGACGCGCGCTCAACGACCAAACAAATGCAACTCGTAATTAAACGCGTCCCTCTGATCCTGCTAATATGGCGATTCTGTTTAAAGTAGCTCATTTGGACTTTATCAACTTGTTTTATTTGATCAAATTAGCTGCAATTATCCAGGAATCATTCTACATACATTTTCGTGCTTGCAGGATTTCGTTTTGGCTTGAAAATAACGAAGTATCCACAAAACGTGTAAATCATTTTGTTAGTAGATATTTTATATCAGCAGAAAATAAGTCTATGAATTCCGAATATTAAGCGATATATTTGAACAAATACAACGTTTAGATTTTCCTGAGTGATATTGAATTAAATATTTAAAAGCAAATTAATTTAACATACATTTATAGTTCATATTAATCCATTACATGTATTAATTTGTTTTGAATAAAAAATTTTAATTTATTATTTTATTATTGCAGCCTAAACTTAAACATGTACATAAATAATTACAAATGTACAACTTGAATTATTATAATTCAATTATTGAAATTAGTTAAATTATAATAATTGCTACGGCATAATCATCGATTAATATATAATTCATTTACTGAAGTTACTGAGTAATTGAAATAATATTATAATAACTGTAATAGCATTTAATTGAGTTACTTTTTCAAAGTAATAATATTAAAATAATGAATAATAATTATAAATAAAATAGTAAGAATTGAAATCTAAAAATTGTATTTAAAAATGTGTTTTTATCATATGTAAAAAATGTATATAACTAAAAGTTCATTTTTATTTCAAGGAACTAATATCAATCTCAATCAAAACCATTTATTCATAAGCTCTTAATCAAACAAATGACTATAACATTAACAGGTCTGACTGCAATTAACCTCTCAACGTTCGTAACTTTTAATGCTGTCCCGCCTCTATCGTGCACGCTTTTTCTCGACTATCTTTTTTGCGCGAGTCAACTTTCATTTACAACTTATCGTTACAGAAGTTACGTAAATAATGTTGCCTGTATCTCTCGTCGTTTGCTCAGTGATCGTTGAGTAACTTCGGTCCCAGGGGCATCGTCACAGACAGCCAATAAAATTGCAAAGTCATGACACGTGGGTTACGGCTACTCGATGTTTTACAATGATTACAATCAATGATGGCAAACTTGATTGACAAAGAATATAATTTGTGAAAAGTGAAATTCACGGACAATCGCAAAAAGCATATATGACATTTTCTTTTATGTGTCTGATAAAGTAAATAGCAATTTTTTGTCGTATTTTGCTCAGCTATTATTTATTTCGTGTGATTTTACGAGTGTTTTTACAAAGTAAAATGCATTACTGCAAAATGGTATACGTAAATGTAACAAAATATCATAAAACATCAAACATCAGAAATATAAACATTTGTGATGGAATCGTAGATTTCATCTAATTTTAAATTGAACAAGAATTATGAAACAAAATATTTAAATAGTTTAAAACATAACTTTTAGGAAAATAATTTTGTTTTGTTTGGTTTGTTTTTGTAAAAAAAAAATGAAAAATTATATGAGGTTACTTTTTACGAAAATATAATTTATGGATTGTAAAGTTAGCGCAAATTGTAACAAAATCTTATTCCTCTTATTTTTAGTAAACTTCTTGCTAAGCAAGTTGATTGACATCTTATAGAATTATTGATACTCCGCATGTCAAAAATGAGTGCAACTTCTAAAAACCGACAGCGAAGCATCAATAAAATAAGTAACTTCTGATGAAGATCGATTGGCAGGGTACAAGAAAGTGTACTTCGCAAGTAGACCTTGGCATTTAGTAACTTCGATTGACAAAATGACAGCTTACGTATGATAAAATAATCAAAAATTTACTCTTCATATAGCATGGGGAAAATGGCGAAAATGTAAAAATAGTCTCGGCAAGATGTCAAGTTCGCCTTAGACATCTTCGATTTCGACGTCCTGCCACATTTGTCAAATATGTACCTTGATCTTGAAAAAAGAGATTAAAGTTGAAGGCCAGTGTCTGTCAGCACGTCAAGCACTCATTTTTCATCATTTATATCACACTACTCTTCAGCTGTCGAACAAAGGCTCTAAGCCAAGTTCATATCTCAAGCACAAATGGAAGGGAATGACCTCTTGGTCGAATACTTTATCAGCATCATCTCGAATGTATCTAAGTTCTATTTGCCTACCAAATTTGCCTCTTCTGCTTGTAATACAGCTTTCTGTACATTATTTTACTAGATGAACCACATTTCCATAATCAATTTTCTTAGGTGAAAAAGATTAAGTTAGATTTATTCATTATTATACAAAAAACAAATTCCGTCATTTCTATTATAAAAAGCAACTGAATCTATTAAAACAATAATACACAGCATTAATTTTAAATCCAAATTATATTATCTATCCTGACTTTTCAAAATAAATCCAAAACAAATAAAAACAGTCAAAACGATTTTTCGTAAATCGTGGACTGTACAATTTTAAGCGGTACAAAAACTTTCACTAAATTTGTTCGTTCAAATTACCGCAACTGGCACTATAACATGCACACGTTTGTTAAAGGAAGACCTACGAATGTTGCGGAAAAGGACGAGCGGATTGACTCAAGGGAGAAAAGGTAGGCAAAAGGGGGATGGAGAAGGTAGAAAAGGACGCGGGAGGAGAACTGAAGGAACGAGCATGCTCTCCTTCAGATCAATAGACCAAGAAAGGAGCGCGAAAACGGGCGACGAGCATCGCTGTCTGGGGCATCGATCATTCCCCTCGCGTCTACCTTCTTCGGGTACACACGCACACACGTACCACGCAACAACGGTACCTTCTCCCCGTCCGGCTTGTAACGTTTTATTCGCCGTCTTTGTTCAGTACCTTCGTCTTTTGTGACAGTCAAACGTCTCGGTTTCATCCGCTTGGCTCGATCCAACAGCATACAATCGACCTCGACACACACGAGAGAAAGAGAACAAAAAGTACATCCCTGTTTTTTCTCTGTCTCTCTCTTTCTCTCTCACCCCGCACTTCCTTTCAATCGTCCAATCCCCATGCAATTACATTTCCGGGAAAATAAAAGTGAAGGAGACACGGATTTGGTCGGACCAAACGTACGCGAGTAATAAAAATTTTATTTTATAGCGAAAAATGATATAATTGGAGTTCAACTGATTTTTTTATGACGGTTGTCAAAATAAAGATTCCAAGATTAAACTTGATATGAATCAATTTTATCTGAAAATGCTATTTCGCATTTTTTATGTCAGTTATCAATTATAATACGTTAATTAATCAGCCACATTGTCAGTTTTCTAAATTGGAAATAATATAGATTAATTTTAATATTCATTTAAGTAAAAATAAGAAGACAAAAGTCAATCGAGCATTCGCGTTAATTTCATAGCGAACTGCGTATAAGCGATGATGATTTGTCAATCGGCTTATCGTTATTGATTGACTCGGTTTTATCCTATTGCGAATATTTGAATGCTGAAACAGTTTGTAGTCAATTTACTCGGGCGAACCCAAAGTGTGGCTTGATGGCGTGACTTATAATCCAATAAAGGCGGCCTAACTCTTTCCGCAAAAGAGCAGTGATGCACACTAGGTAACTCGAGCTTTAATGCGCAACTATCGACAAACCTGATATATAAAGTAAACAACTTTTTTTGCCTTTCCTTCCACATTTTCCACCAAGTTTATCTGCTTGATTTTTCTTTTAATATGAACCGATAAATTTTCTCATTTCTTTCCTTTTAGATTATTAATGTTAAAGCGATGCAATCCTCTCGATTATCTATTTTTAATGAATTTATTTCTTATAAAACATTCATAGAAATAAACATTTATTACGGGACAAAGTCCAACTTATGGAAACGTATGTCGGATGTAAAAACTTTAATAAATAATATAATTTGAAAAAAAAAGTACATCCATATATACTTTTCTACTTAAAATATATGTATCTTTGTAAGTAAAAGTTGAATTTCAATTTTAATATTGATAGAAAAATGTGAATCAAAAAACTCACCTCGACTTCTTCCGGTAAACCTATCACGAAGAACATTTATTTGGTGCACTCGGCCGAACTCCTCGAACATAGCTCTGAGGTCATTTTCATCCATATCCTGGGGAACTTGACCTACGAACATTTTTATGTTGTCTGGATCCGGCTTCTCAACACTATTATTATTCATAATACTGCAACAAAAAGAGAGAAAAAATGACTATTAATTTAGTGCACTTAATTAATTGCTAGAATTGAAATAAAAAATTATAAACATTACGTTTAATAGAGCATTCAAATGATGCAATAGGCGAAGCAAGTGCATGAAAATCCCGTGGAATAATGAAAATGAATGCGCGGCTGACTATATTTGGCTTGTTTCACTTGAAGATAAATCGCACCGGCGCATAAAAGTTGCCAACTATCTTCACTTTCATTTAGTCTTCCTACGGCAATTATCCCCGTAAATCTCGCAACATGAATTGCAAATTTTGCTGTTACGCCACGATTATTTTTAATTGCACTTTTTTCCCCTTGCCAGAGTCGATAATTAATTAGTTAATCTTCAAATAATACATTAAATTAAATGCCAAGAGATTACTGATAATTAATTAATTATTAATTATCATCGTTTTAGAAATTATTTTATTATGACAAAAGAACTAATGACCTTAAACTAAATGAAACAAAAGGAGATAAACCTGATTTATTTTATACAATAGACAATTTCCGTTTATATGCTTATTTATTACTTTTAGTGTATCTTTAAATTTATGGTATCATTTTCATTGGAAAGAATTAATTAAAAATAAAGTTTTACATGTATTTATATATGAAACAAGATTTAACTCGTTGGTGATCAGCCGTTAATTTGAACTTTGACAAACAAGTTTAGAGAAAAAGGAATAAAAAAAAGTATCAGAAAAATGAACATTTTCGCAAAAGTTTGTAACGAAGTTCTCTTTAAAGGGAAACCAAAAGAGCCAACAACTGAGTATAGGGATCGCGCGGTTTGCTGGTGGACATGAGTTATGTGGCCCGCTGAGTACGGCTGGTTGTATGAGCGGAAGGCATTACCGTTTCATGCTACGGACGCGACAGTTTGTTGCACCGTAAAATCGCGGCTTGCATAAAGTTCGCCGTTCAAATAACGACACAACACCGCGCCATTCCTTTGCGATAAATCTCCAAACTGTACGCAATATTCGCTGTAAGCCACTAGGTCACGTTACTTTCAAGAAGAAAAAGTGTGACATAATTTTGTCCAAACTCGAATTTGCAAAACATTTTCTTAACAGCGCTGCCAATTTGACGCTTTTATCCAAACAAAAGTTTCGTTCAGGAATTTAAGTTTTATTATCATTTGTATTATGAAAGTTTAGAATTAGAGTTTAAAAGATTTCGTTGCTGTGAGTATACGAGACTTTCGGGTACAGAAAATACATTCGATAGAATTTAAATTATGAAAATTTGTTTTGTCAGTATTTCTACGAATTCTGGAAGTTACATATTTACATTTTAGCATGATATTCTACTTTTTCATATTTTAGTTTATGCTTTAGTTTTTTATATTGTATTTTTTTATTCGTGACGAATAAAACGAAACTACAAATTGTTTGCAATTAAAATGATAAAAAAACAATTATCAATTTGATACAAATGTATGTAATATTCAACGTAAACTTTGGATACTAAAAAGTAAATAAAGTAACTTTTTAAAAACGATTCACTTTTTCCGGCATGAAAATGTCGTACATTTTTACAGCGTTAGAATGTACACTAAGAATGTTATGCCTGCGCAAAAAGTTCAGTAGCCATGAATCGTAGTAGAATTTATGCTTCGTTCTTCAGAAGTCGAAAGTGGATTCCCGTATAATATGAACTTTCTCGTTTACGATTCCATCGTATTCGAAACTCGGTGAATGAAATTTTCAAACTGCAAAATAGCCGTTCGAGGGTAACTGCGATTTGCATAATGGGACATCGTTCCTCGTTAATATCAACATTTATTACGATCTGGACAAAATACTGCCTGTGTGAAAAAAAATATTGCACAAATATTCATAACCTTATAAATCTCGATGATAGAATTTACTGCCTTCATTGAAAAAATAGTCGAAAAAAATTGTTTCGAAGAAAATAATTTTTTCCCCTCCTCGGAAAACATTTTTCTCATGTTTTAACATAAATAAAATTATAAAAATAACGCGTTTTGAATTCTATTTTACAATGTAAGTTTAAAATTCGAAGAAAATCGAAAAAGAGGAATGCGAAAGTAAGTTATAATAACATTTAACGTATAAAGGAATTTAACGTATAAGGAATTTATCTGAATTTTTCGTGAGCTATTTTTTCCTAAATATTGCATAAAACATGTTTTACGAAACATTAACAACAAATTATACAATCTGAAATATTGACAATTTTAGAATAATACAATTTTATAACGCCTAACACAATTTTGTCAATCACGACTGACCTAATTTTCCTGCATCTTAACGGAAAAGAAACAGAGATTCTACTTAGATTTTATTTTTAATCTGTTTGAAAATAGAATTATATATAGGTCTTTTGAAATATATATAATCTTCACAATTTCATTTCAGATACTTTAACTACATTTTCTAACAAAAATTTACTAAATGAAATTATTCTCCAGTTTATAGAGACTTTCATATTGCCTTCATACATTCTTTTTCAAAATAATAAATTGCTTAAGAATTACAACTTTTAAAATTATTCTCTATGAATCATTTTGCCTGATCCTATCACATTTAGTCACTCTCCCTCCCCCACTATAGCCCAAGATCTTTCAGTTGCGCACTTAAACAATTGAATATTCCAGCTCTTCAATTACCACGAACTGACTAACTGCACAGCAAAGCCCCATTATCATTCAAACGCAACATTTACAATAAGTGGCGCTTGATTATTCCTGCAGAACTTAAACTATGCATTAGATCCGACGTCTCCTTTGCGCAATAAATCTTACCCGCGAGAAAGAGAGAGAGAGAGAGAGAGAGAGAGAGAGAGAGAGAGAAAGAAAAAAAAGCAGTGTCTTCATTGCTATTATCTGAGACTGAAATCTAGTTCAGCGGAGCTCTCAAGTGCGAAGCATAACTATCTAATGTTCGTTTTCCGGACGCAAACGTAGTTTCCTTTCAGCTTTGGGGAATCGCGATTCCGGGGACCATTAAACGCCAAGCCAAGAGAGGGCCATGTGTGAGAGAGGCCCGAGAATCACCGTTTTCTCGCAGGCCACTGAAATATCGCCGAAGTTTCGGTGAGAACAAGGACCACCGAGAACCATTGTTCACCGAAAACCAGCAACTTAGCGGAATCTCCACATATATTACGAGCAAAGCGAGGGACAAGCGCCGATAAAGTGCGCCCCGCTCACAACGCAGAACGCAAACTCCGGTTAGAAAAAGTCACCCGCCATCCCTCATGTCCGGCTCACGATGACCCAACTGTCGCTTGATTCCACGAGAACTACTTGTAATCTTGAATATGACGACAAGAAATAATAACGATATTGACAGAACGGTAAATCTGACTGAATGAGTCAATCCGATTTCGAAGATGATTGAAAAAACGTGATTGTGGATACTTTCGAGAAAACTGTATAAGAATACATTTTGGTAAATATATTGGTTATCGTGATTACTTCTAAGAAAAAAAATGACAAGAATAGAAAAAAGGGTCGTATTTAAAGAGGGTTGCACGAGTTCATAGTACATATGACTAGTCGAGGATAGTAATGTCTTTTTTGTGAGCAATTATTCATTTTATCTTACTTAAGATGTGATTGATTTAAAAAGGAAGTAAATGATCATTTAGAACGAAAATTATTCCCACAGGGACGAAAATATATTTCTCAAAATATATTTTTTGCAGGAAAATATATTTTATATATATTTTGAAAATATATTTTCGATCGTGTGGGTTGCGTACACAGTAAAAAAAGTATTTAAATATTTACACGATTTCGTGTAAAAATACAAATTAATGTCTAAAAAGTGTTAATTGTACACCGATCGGTGTACCAACAGCCAATCATAATTATACTTTAGATATATTTACACCTTTGAGTGTAAAAAATTACACCGAAATTTTTACACTTTTACACTGGCACGAGATTTTTTTTACTGTGTAATGATTTATATAAATTTTATTTTACGAATGACTGATTTCCTTATTATCTCGAAAATGAATTTAAAATTTTGATGAAAAACTTATTATAATTATAATATTCAAATATAAATGTTTAAATCATTTTTTTTATTTATAAGTAACGCAAATTAAAAATAGTTTTTATAAATTTAAAAACTTATTACAATTTTCATAATCTTCAGCATGTTATATTTCCAGCTGACCAAACAATTTACTTCAGTATTTCCGTAATCTACAAACATCATATTAATTCAAACGAGAGACAGCAATGAGAAACAACAAAAGCCACAGCAAGAAGACTGCACAGTGCAAAACTCTTTAACACTGTGGCATCACGTAAGTCTGCGTAAACATAAACCAGAAAAAATAATCATAGTCGACGGTATATAATAGTATCTTAAACTTTGTTTTCTCTTGGAAAAATACGACGTCCGTAGCTTGTGAGAAAATAAAGTTGGCCGCGAGTATGACGCAATAACTTTAACCCTTGTTCATTTCTTCGGCTGCAAAGCGGCTCTGCATTTCGTAATTAATTTCAGGCGCATTTTTACGACGTTGCCTATTGTTGAACTTGCAATTTGCACTCAGGTCAAGAATCTTGCAAAGATACCGTTTTCTTTTTTTTATTTCGAGTTCGTCTTTCTCATTAAATGTTCCATGACGCTGTCTCGCCTCATGTGACAAAGCCACTCCCGTAACGCCACCTTTATTATTGTATCAAATGAAACACACCTCAAACCATTGATTTTCAATTAAATAAAAGCCGCTAAATTCAGCGCGAGTATATAGTTTGTAAAACCATATGGCGGCTTACGGAATAATTTTCAGACATCTATCAACTTGTTTTATCTCGTTTTATTTTTAAAGTCATTTTTATGTAAAAAATTTTGTCTTTAAATGGAATAAAATGATAGAAATAAGATTACTTTATATTTCAATCATAAGCTTCAAAATTAGAGACAATTAATTTGATTTGATTTGATTATTGCACGAATTATCAATTTGATTGAACAAAAATAATCATCTCATTACATTGAGCAAACATTCGTGCCGATAACGGATCAAAAATTTATCGAATTACCCAATGTTCATATTTCATAAGTAAAAGCAGAATATAAATTAATCTTCAAACTTATACGACTAAAATGGGTTTCTCTGAGAAGCCGAACACACGTTTCTCTTTCGGTAGCGAGAGCACATGCACGTAATGTCGTTATAGCGTTTATAACGGGGTTACGGAATCTGGTAACTACACCATACGTTCCCGCAGGAACGCTTCGCCTTTATCAAATAGCTACGCTAACTCTAATGCTTAAGAATTGTCATTTTACATGCAACATTCTTTTGCATGTTCACTTTTTTTCCTATTATATAAATACAGCAAGTCGTGATTTCCTTCAAAATTGCATTTTAATGAAGTCAACATATTAAAAGATTGAAAAAATCTTATTACAGCAATTTATTTAAAAAAAAATCTTATTACAGCAAATTATAATTGCAGATAATTAATTTATTAAAAGCTGAATTGAAAAATGAATATGATCATAATAAAATATGGCCAGAATGGTTAATTAATTACATTTGAATGCAACTTATTTTCTACCTAAATATCTGAAAAACTTGAAATCGTTTTCTCCAAGTAATGGAACATTTTTTTCATCATTTTTATCCTCAAAGTTGCATTGAAATCATTGAACCTAAGGAACTTTAATTTTGTCGTACAATTGGTGGTACAAAAAAGTAGGCAAACTATGGCACGGCGTTAATTAGACAATACATTATCTTTATCACTCTGCGCCACATTCTTATCTTAATGACATCGTTTGTTATTAATTTGCCTTTCACGTGAAGCCTATTATGCTTCTGCGGTAGTATGTCGGAAATTCAAATCGCAGGTGCGCGCGGCAATACGAAATTCATTACGGCGCATTTACCCCTCAAGACTCAGCATCGGCAGATCGTTATGGTCTCGTTACGATTTTGTTGTGAAAGATGCGTAACAAAGGGCAGACGCGAAACCTGAACACTAGAAGCTTACCATTATTCGATGACTATGGCATTGAGATGCTCATTAAGGGCCATTTACTCGCGAGTTCTACCCACTTCGTCTTTGGAAAATGATTCTTATATCGTTCATTATTTTCGGGTAGTTGATGGCAGGATGAAATATTTGAGGGAGCGACTACTGAAGTTGCGAAAAGATCCTGAACTGAAAGTTTTCGGGGAAACCCTCCAACCATTGTGCGTTTAATTCGACGGAAATGAAGGAGTCGCGGTTATTAATTATAATTAAGGGGGTTATCTTAAATAATTTGTTTGGCATACTGTGTGACATTCACCGATTCAATTAATAACATAATTTCGTCGAAAGCGAACAGACAATTCAATTATTTGTACATTTAAGATAATGAGAAAGCAATGAAGTGCAGACATAAAGAGGATAATAAAAGCAAATAATTTGGAATATCGTTTATATGATGCATTAAACTTACATTGGAATGCATTTTTCTTATTTTGTATAGTAATTACTATTCATGAAAAGATTAAATTTATATATACATTTGGAGGGTTTTGCAACGTGACTGTAAAACATTTTCCATGTATAGCCATTTCTTTTTCATGGATATGTAACACGCGATTTATCAAAGTTTATGACATTCGAATGATGGTCTTGACATTTTTGTATAAATAACGTCATGCTGACATATATAAATAAGAATTGTTACGTTACATCTTATCATTGCAATCTGTGATGTATAAACTCACTATATGATGATACTATTCACTAAACCCATTCTTGCTATATGATGAATATAATTTTATCTTAACTGACTACATTTAATTTTAATCTATTCATACATACATCTGCGATATTATTTTTATTTAATAAAATACATTTTATTATCAATTTGAACTTTGCATGGAGACAGGTATTAATAATTTTTTCTAAACGAATGTTTGCAAATTCTTGTATGCATCAATTGATACAAAAAATGTGGATCTTTAGTCGGGTAAAAGTGAATTTTGCGGTTATCGGCGATCTGTGATCCAAAAGAAGTCGGGCGTACAACTGTATGCACGAAAGAGTAGAAACGACTACTAAAGGAGTCACATCACAGCCACCCATTTGCGTACGTGACTGGACGCAGTTTACCTACTCGACATTCCAAACACTCAAAACTTGAGTTAATCGTCAGAGCGAAAGCATTTACTCTGCGGCAAAAGGCCAAGGGAGAAGGCATAACGCGCAAGAAAGACAGCCCGATCACAGTTTATCGTCGACAAACTCATCTGAGAAAGCGACGGTTTTGCACATTTCACCCAAACAGCAAGAACTAGGTCGCTTCCGTCTGACGACACCAGCACCATCTTACAGAATCACCGTGCATTATGTGCTCATAATAACCTCACGTAGACTAGGTGATCCAAATCCAAAATTCACTAGCTAACGCTAATCAAAATACTATGGTAACATTTCAGACACGTTTTCTTTGTCGAACAATTCGTGGACTTCGCTTGACTTCAAACATTATGATTATAAATTATTTTACGGCAACAATAAAATATAAGACTAGTTGTTAAGTAAAGAGGAAACGGTTGAGATAAATTTTATTTGACATATATTTTGATTGCAAGATATATAAGAAGAGAGTTCAGAATGATTTAGTTTGAATGAAAGATATGGAACTGATTTGCGAATATTACCATTTATGGTTTCATTTCAAACGTTCGAGTTTGCTTTTACAATATTGGATTTTGGCAAATTCACTGAGATTTCAAGTTACGGTATTTTCAAAAAGATTTCATACGTACGAAATTGTGGATTTATAGAAATGGTATACAATATGTTACAAGAAGTTAAAATAAACGTAAAAGAATAAACAATATCGTAAATATTATATTCACATGGATGTGCATTTAATTTGATGTAGATCAGACTTTGAAAAAACTAAATCTAATAATTAAAATACATAATATTATTTAATTAAATTATTTTTTGATTTTCTACTATTTAATAAAATATTTTTGTTCAAAATAAATAATATAATAAAATGTGTGTTTATAGAAATTGCGAAATTTTGATTTCCAGCATAACTTCATCCTACTTTATCCTAGAGAGAGAAAGAGAATATAGTCTGTTACTTCCCCACCAATTATTTCGCATTACCTTTGCTAATCCTGAAAGCATAACAACATTGCCCAGTAATCCTATGGTTCATGTTAATGTAGATTGGGGTTGGTTTCGTGGAATGGACCAGTTCATCGAATAGACATTTCATCAAATGCTTTCACACTTAAAATTCTAATTCAACAATTATTTAGCTTTTCATAGAATAGTTATGCACTTTTCCTAATTTCTCATCAAATATTGTATTGATCAAACGAAAAACTTGAGCGTACAATTTCTATTATAAAGAAAAGATTCAAGATTGATGTCCAAAAATATATGTTTCGAAATACCTATTCTTTTATAAGATATTGGTCTTCCTAAATAAATATAATCAATGATTCTAAAATTATACCTTGCAAAAGTTCGATTATATGAAATTGATTTCATGTTTCTTCATAAAAATAGATACCCAATCCTTTTCTTCTTTCGCGTTCTTTTTTAAGAGTCCTAGCTTTTATTAAAACTTGCTCGCAACAAGACAAGCTAAAAGCCAAGTCAACCCCAAGCTGTAACACAAAAAATATATTTTCGCCAACGTTCTCACATTTTTTCAGTCTTATTGCGGCGACGTCAGGGAAAAAGAGCCTTGTCGGCGGAGTAACGAAGCGAGGGGTCGGGGAAAAATGGCAAAAAGATACGACATTCGACACCGTCTTGGTTCGCGGATGGTGTCGACCCATAATTGTTCGCCTCCTTCCAGAAGCTCTCCACTGCCTTGTCCCTTTCTAACCGTGTGCTTTTTCCCTTCGTGGCTAAACCTTTTCCTTCTCTTTCTCTCTCTTTATCTCTCTCGCTCGCTTTCTCTTTCTTTCTTTCTCTTGCTTATTTTATCCATAATTTTCATCATCTCTCTTTCTTCTACTTTCTTGGTTTTGTCCACTCTTTCTTTCTTTCTCCCCATGCGACCCCTTCGTTTTCTCGAGTGTCTTCTCACTATGCTATACTCCTATCGTCGATTGGTCGGCGCTTTTCGTTCCCTCAATTTAGTCCAGACGGTCTCTGTTTTACGGCTCGGCGAATCGTCTACTGCTAACGAGATGGGCGCTGATGAGATGATTTTTAACAAATCGACGAAGCTCAGGAATAACAGTCCGGACGTGTAGACTGAAAAAAATGCACAGACCTGAAATTAATTGCGCCGCGCGATAATTGGATCCGTCATTATCATCGCAAATTTACATTGTCGCTCGCAAGTTCGACGATCGTCATTGAATCTCGCTTCGGATTATGTCGAGTGGATTCTAGTAATTATAACTATGTGGTGAACAAAAAACATGGAGAAAGCAAATCGTTTTATGGAATTTATTTTTAAATTAATATTCAAATCAAGCAAAAAAACTGTTCACAAAAGCTAATATAATTTATACCGGGAACAGTTTACTTTCAATTATCCAATCAAATGTACATTACTTTTATAGTAATTATTAAAATATGAAAAATAAAGATTTGAATCTCAGCATTTAGTTTTTGACATGAATAAATGGTCTTAGTTTATAAAATGATAAAATATACAAAAAATCTGCTAATACAACGGAAACGAATTTAAATGACAGAAATAAAAGGGCAAGATGAAAATTGGCAGTGAAACTGTGGACCACAAAACTCTTAATACTGTAATTACGGTACGAGGGCTCCAAAAGTTAACAACTCGATTTTGCAGCGTGACTAATGATGTTAATGCGAACATTCCGGCGTGCGTCTGACCTGCATCAAATGTCGCGTGATGCGTTTAAACTGCTTTGTTATGGTGCAAACGCGAGTTTTATGGTAATCTGTTTTTCCGCTAAAGAAGTTTCTTTCTTATAAGCTGATTATTCCAAGTTAAATTTCTCGAGAAATGTTTAATACTATTCCGTGTATTCAAGCTAACACATTGTAGCAGTGTAATTGTAATAAAATTAAAAATAAAAAAAAACATTAAGGGAAAGTAAACTTTAATCAACTTAAATACTGTTCTTGTCTGAATGAACAAAAATGATTAATTCCTGAATAAATATGCAAATAATAGTTACGCGTTTCTATTAAAGAATAATTTGTCTTTTTTTTTAATTCGTAACATTTTTTGAATGTAAATTTTTTATTTTATCTTGATCCATTTTTCATCTACAATTTACTCGTTCTACCTCATCGTTTCACATTTACAAATGAGAAACTATCTCGAACATAATTTAGTAGTTAAAATCGAATATCGAAATAATTCGAAATCAAACCTCATACGGTTCTCTAATTAATTAACTGGCTACGCTGCAACATTTCGAATAAGAAACTTCAACCATCAAACACAACAATTATATATATATATATGTATGCATATATCTAGCAAGTTGATTAACCCAATATGACTCGTTTTCACTCGTCACATAATAATCGAAACAAAATGTTGTACACATCAATTATTATTATTCGATTTGCAATGGCGATTGTTTCTATTTAATAAAGTCTCGTTAATTTTGCATTCCATCATTCATCCGATTCAATCTTCAAAATAAATGCAATGATATAAAATTAATGTTTGATTTTCATCATTAAAGAAATGGCCAACTATAACACCTAACATTTTGCCAGGCGATTTTGTCAGGAATCTTAATTAAAACTACACAGTAAAAAAAATCTCGTGCCAGTGTAAAAGTGTAAAAATTTCGGTGTAATTTTTTACACCCAAAGGTGTAAATATATCTAAAGTATAATTATGATTGGCTGTTGGTACACCGA